>OX451736.1:870418561-870616061 GCA_948472305.1 Vicia faba | reverse complement strand
ATAACCCCCTGAGTGTTTCCTTGTCTAGAAATTTAAGCAATGATTACATGAGTATAACCATTTAACAACATATGCAAAAACCATATAATCATGCGGGTCCAGGCATTGTTGTATAGAGTATTGTTGTAAATGTGTAACTTATAATCAGGGTTTTGGGACCATTGTAGTATAATGGAAAGCACGTGTCATATCACAATGGTTAGTTAGCTCAACCATTGTGATATATCTAAAGGCCTCAGATTTGATTCTCATCATCAAAATTTTGTAATTAATAATATTCTGATCAGCGTTCAATATACAACCACGATTATAGATTATAATCATTGTCAAAAGTTTAGCTGTTTTAAAAAAAGTTTTCTCTTCTTTTTAAATCTTTCCCATATTTTAACCATATCAGAAAATTAAAAGCATATTGTATTTAAGTTAACAATGCATAAAGCTCATAAAAAACCGTCTATATATCAAATACTTCAAATACATTAAAAGCCAACAATAATATTTACACAAATACAAACTATGTTTAAGCCAACTGTAATATTTACATCAAGCAGCAGAATATGTTTAAGCACATATATTTATATATCAAACAACACGACCCTTAAGCACATTGTGGATATACGCCCAACGTTTACGAAGAGCAAAAAAGTGAATATAATGCATGTTAGTAATTGAATATTCAACTTATATATATTATATGTAAACATTTGAGCAACACATATACCTTATCCCATGAATCAACAATGCCGACAAGGACAATGTTTAACATGTGTTTTAGGGCGTAATACCCTCACCCGTAACCCCATGGTTGTTTCCTCGTTTAAAAATTTAAGCAATAATTACATGAATGTAACCATACAAGAATGTAAATGAATTAAACAGGTAATTGGGCCACTTACATTAGGCAAGTGGCACGAGGGCTTTCTGCTAACATTGTTCATGATATTCACTTGCTGCCCAACATTGTACATTGAAAATAAATTAAACATATTGAAACATAAACTAATTACAATTTGAAAGAAAATTACAAATTAATAATACCTTTCATTTTCTTTTCAATTTTATAATGTAAGGAACACAAAGTAGTTATCATATTCGTCCTAAATGATATGATGATCAATTACCAATGACTACTGAATAAACACGAGCATATATATAATTAGTATTTTCTAAAACCAAAATTAATATATAATAGATAAAAATAAGTTACAAAATGACTTACTCTTTGAGAAATGGTGCTAGGTAACATTCTTTTCCTCCCCCATTTAACCTTTTTTTCATGTACTTTACAATGGATTTTTGATAATTAAATGGCCATTAAATCCAAAATGGATCCAAGATTCCTTAAGTACTCGATTTATTTAACTCTACACAAGAACTGTGAACGTACCTAAATGGTTAAAGAAAATTAAAAAATTTAGGGAGGAAATACAAACATGATAATGTTCTAGAATAACATGCATATTCAATTATGTACTTACGTGGACCAAACATGTAATATCCATATGTCCAGCCACTTATATCCAATGAGAAAATACCTTACATCCTCAGGACTATAATAGAAGAATTGTAACATTGGAAAATGTTTTAGCTCTAAATATTTCGATTCATTCATCTCCATAATGAACACGTACAATGTGGTGATATCATTTGCGGTAGGATGCATTAAGTCATTGCGGTTTTTTGTGGGGGGGGGGGGGGGGCTGAACAATTACTTCTTTTGGTGCTATCTATACGTACAATACTTCTACTTGACAACTGATCATCATCACCATCAAGATTATGTTGATCTTCATTATTTGTACGTTGTTGTTTGATGTTTCCACTTATTCTCTACATCATAATATTAAATTAGAACATAACACAAAATAAGCACAATATATCATACATTTCTGATAAAACACTAGTATCTCAAATAAAGCACATATTGTATATAACTTCTAACTTTTCCATATCATTCTTACGTTTTTCCTTCTCCTCTTCTAACATCCTCCTTTTTTTGTCTAACGGCTTCTCAACATTCTCAATCTTTTCTATTTATGCTTGAAATTGCACATTTTCGGTACTTTTTCTTACAGAAACAAAGTATAACCTCATGCCAACCCCTTCTCCAACACCACGGACACGCCCACCATGCTCATCTGTTCTCATAGCTTCTAATAGTATATCGTGTTGTGCTTCTGAAACAAATGTGCCCTCACGGGCCACCTCAACAAAGTTATACTACAAAAAATAAGCAACTTACTTATATTGTTATAAAAGCATTTAAATAACAAATAGCATAATCAAAACAAATCATTCTTATAATTTTCTCAGCAATTACTCTTGATGCATCTATGATGTACTCCCTATTTGGTCTTAGTCGAGCCCTCTTCCACTTCTCATGTCATGACGGTGGAGATGGGATGCGATCATCTCCCGTTCCTTGTCTTTTTACAAGCATGATTATCTTCTCATGTTTTTTGTTACCCCCACAAGACAATATATGGGGGAACGTGTTATTTTACATGTTTTGTTATCCTATTTCGCTTTTAACCTCTTATTCACATAATGAAAAATATATATAATTAGTATCTATAACTTATTAGCATAAAATTATCCGTTAAATATGACTACTACTAACCTTGAATTCCTCATAACACGACCCAGGTTCAAGGGTGTCTTTAATTTGATCAAGGTTATTTGTTAGAGTTTCAACATGGTAGAGAGATGCAAGGTGGTTAATGGGTAAATTGACATCAAGAAGGTTTAAATTCAAGGTGGGGATTGTTGAAGTATTTCTTTAAAACTTTGTTGATGAATAGAAGAAAAACACGTTTCGAGATTGCTAAAATTCAGGAAGCCGAAAAGAAGCAGGAATGTCTGATTTGGACAATCCTCTGAATTTTGAGTTTGACCTATTCTCTTTGCAGATCCGTTTATTTAATGTTAGAATATTATATATATATTAATTTAGAAATATTATATATATCAAGGACAAAGTATGAAGAAGATGTGAATTTGGTCTATGGATGTCCCAGTGAATTCCAGATTTTTTATGTGAATCATATGAATGATGATTTGGTGCAATTACACGCTACCTTTCGTCACATGGATGGTCAAGAAGAACACCATTATGGGTCTTGCCAGGTTTTCTGCAGAGATTCTCAGGGTTGTTCTATTGTGAGAAGGGGTGTTCAGTTGTTATTGGATAATGGTACTGTAAAAGTTTCAAGAAATAGAGATGAATACAATTTAATTAACATGATTGAAGATTTCTCAGACGAGATTGTGTCAAATGAGGAGTATGTTTCTGCAAATGAGTTCTTTTCCTCTAATGAAGATATGTTCTCCAAAAATGATTATGTGATGTCTAAGTATTCCGAAGAAGGGGTGAATGTTATTGTACTTTGTTTTGGTGTTCCCGCCCCTATAGAGATTGAGTATCATAACAAGGCAATTGTTGCTTCAATGGTTATTTTCCTGCCAGACCCTGTACCGTATGAATCAGACAAAGTCGTTCCATATAAATACAATGCGACAATCTTGGAGGATGGTGTGGAAGTTCCCATCCAACCTTTGTTCGATGTCAAGAATATTTCTAAAGCCAGCCGAGTGACCTGCAGTGGCCAGGTTTTTTCCCCTGTCATTCAAGGAAATGTTAATGTCGATAAAAAGGTTGTTGAAAGTATTGATCCTAAGAAAGAAGTGGGGGAACCTAGCGGTACTACTTTGGAAAAGGATGTGCACGACCTATTGAAGATTATCAAGATGAGTGACTATAGGGTCGTAGATCAATTATTGCAGACTCCATTAATCATATCTATTCTAGCCTTTCTAATGAACTCTTTAACCCACAGTGTTGATGAGAGTGTTGGATCAAGCTTTCATGGAAAGTGATATGTCTCATGACCAATTCCGTATTGTTGTAGGGAATATTACATCCTATAATAACCTGAGTTTTTGTGATGAAGAATTTCCCGATGAAGGAAGGAACCACAACCTGGCTCTCCATATCTCCATGAATTGTAAGAATAACTTGTTGTCCAATATGCTGATTGATAATGGGTCTTCTTTGAATGTCATACCGAGGAGAACACTCATGAAGCTGAAGTACCAAGGAACTCTCATGCGCCTGAGTGGCATAATTGTGAAAGCTTTTGATGGATCAAGGAAGTCTGCCATCGGAGAAGTAGATTTGCCTATTCACATAGGCCCGCACTTATTTCAGATTACTTTCAAGGTTATGGATATTGTTCCCGCTTATAGATGTTTATTGGGATGATCGTGGATCCACGAGGCAGGGGCTGTTACTTCAACTTTTCACCAAAAGCTGATGTTTGTACTTGAAGGAAAGGTGGTCATCATAAATGGAGAACTTTCTTTGTTAATATCTCATTTATCCTCTTTTGGTGTTGTGGAAGCGGATGAAGCTACTTTTCGAACTCAGTTCCAAGCTTTATCCATTGATAATGTGAGGAAAAATGAGGACTCTATAGCCTCATTAAGGATGCTCAACAGGTAGTGCATAATGGCCCTAGCAAGGTGTGGGGGCTGATTGTTAATCCACCTATGAATAAGAATATAGCTGGTTTGGGATTCTCTGTAAAGAGTAATAAAGGTGAGATTATGAAGCCGAAGTATGCTTTGGGAAAATATCAAGATATCTTTCATAGTGGAGGTTACCTTCATCCAACTGTTCCTAGAATCAATGTTATTCTGGAGAGAGAATCAGAGAAAGGGATATTGAACTACGTGATGCATGGAGTTAGAGTCCAAATCTGGATCACTATTGATGTTCCCTCTTGTATTCATATTTCAAAGTAATTTGTTTTTGTTAATATTTTCAAAAATCTTTCACTCCGCCAAAGGTGAAAGTATTGATATTGTATGGGCATATCGGTTGCTTTGATCTTTAAAATCATTAATAAAAGTTATCTTTGATTCCCAAATTGTGTCTTTATTTTCTGCTTTTTTCTTGGAAAATGGTAATAAGAAAAATCCTTTCAAAATAAATAATAATTGTAAATGAATCTGCATAATCACTTTCTATGTGTGTCAATTTCTAAAAGCAATCATAAATCATATGTGCAGATTAATTAAAAAACTCGTTGAGTACAATGGCCCTGCACCCTCTTCAAACTTTGAATATCCTGCGTATGTGGCCGAAGAAGAAGAATATGATGAAATCCCATAAGTGGTTTCACGGTTGCTTGAGCACGAGGAAAGTATCATTCAGCCATATAAAGATCTGTTGGAGACGATTAATTTGGGTTCAAAGGAAGATCCAAAAGAAGTAAAGATTATAGCATTTCTTCATTCTGATGTAAAGAGAAGGTTGGTTGAATTATTGAAAGAGTATGTGGACATATTTTCTTGGTCTTACCAAGATATGCCAGGGTTGGATACTGATATTGTGGAACATCATTTGCCGATAAAGCTAGAATGCCCGCTAAGCAGAAATTGCAAAGAACTCACCCTGTTATGGCAGTGAAAATTAAAGAAGAAGTTTTAAAGAAAATTAATGTCGATTTTCTTGTGACATCAGTGTACCCTCAATGGATTGCCAATATTGTCCCAATACTAAAGAAAGATGGAAAAGTTTGCATGTGCGTAGACTATAGAGATTTAAACAAAGCTAGTCTAAAAGATGACTTTCCATTGCCACATATTGATATGTTGGTTGACAGTACATCAAAATTAAAAGTATTCTCGTTCATTGACGGATTTTCCGTATATTATCAAATCAAAATGGCTCCTAAAGACATGGAAAAAACATAGTTTATCACACCCTGGGGAACATTCTGTTACAGAGTGATGCCTTTCGGGTTGAAGAACGTTGGTGCAACATACCAGAGGGTTATGAAAACCCTATTCCATAATCTGATGCACAAAGAAATTGAGGCATACGTTGATGGTATGATTTCCAAATCCCATACTGAAGAAGGGCATATATAAGATTTGTTGAAATTGTTTCAGCGTTTGAGGAAGTATTTTCTCTGCTTGAATCCAAATAAATGCACCTTTTGGTGTCCGATTAGAAATATTGTTAGGATTCATTGTCATCCAAAAAGGAATTGAAGTTGATCCTACTAAAGTTAAGGTCAATTTAAGAAATGCCAGCGCCAAGAACTGAAAAGTAAGTTAGAGGCTTCCTCGGGCATTTGAATTACATTTCCAGATTTATCTCCCATAAACTTCAACATGTGAGCCGATCTTTAAGTTGTTAAAGAAATATCAAGGTTGTGTGTGGATAGATAATTTCCAAATGGAATTTGAAAGTATTAAAGAGTATCTGCTTGAACCTCTTATCTTGCTCCCTCTGGTTGAAGGAAGACCATTAATTATGTATCTGAAGGTGTTAGAAAATTGTATGGGCAGTATTTTGGGACAACAAGATGAACCATGGAGAAAAGAATATGCCATTTATTATCTCAACAAGAAGTTTACTGATTGTGAGTCGCGATATTCTATGCTGGAAAAAACATGTTGTACTCTGGCCTGGGCGGAAAAATGGTTGCGGAAATATATGTTGAATCATACTACTTGGTTGATTTCCAAAATGGATCCAATTAAGTATATTTTTGAAAAGCCTGCTCCTACTGGAAGAATTTCCCGTAGGCAGATGCTGTTGTCTGAATATGATATTGAATACCGTACTCAGAAGGCTATAAAAAGCAGTATGTTGGCAGATTATCTTGCTCACCAACCAGTTTATTATTATCAGTCTATTAAATATGATTTCCCTGATGAGGATGTGATATTTTTGAAAATAAAGGATTGTGATGAACCTTTTCCCGGGGAAGGTCCTAATTCTGAATCCTGATGGGGTATGGTGTTTGATGGAGCTGTAAATGCTTATGGGAAATGAATTGGTGTTGTGATTATCACTCCTCATGGATCACATGTCTCTTTTACGGCTATATTGACATTTGATTGTACCAACAACATGCAAGAGTATGAAGCTTGTATCATGGGTCTCGAAGAGGCTATAGATCTCAGAATCAAAATTCTAGATGTATATGGCGATTCAGCTTTGGTAATAAATCAGATTAAAGGAGAATGATATACTCGTCATGTTGGCTTGATTCCCTACAAAGATTATGTTAGAAGATTATTACCCTTCTTTAATAAAGTTGAATTCCATCATATTCTCAGAGACGAGAATCAGATGGTAAATGCTTTAGCCACTTTGGCTTCCATGTATCAAGTAAATACTTGGAACGGTGTGCCTCGTATCACAATGTGGCGTTTGGATAGACCAGCTCATGTGTTTGCAGCAGAGGGAACGTTAGATGAAAAACCTTGGTATTATGATGTCAAGCATTTTCTCCAGACTCAGGAATACCCGGTTGGTGCATCGAATAAAGATAGAAAGACATTGAGAAGGTTGGCAGACAACTTTTTCCTTAATGAAGATGTGCTATACAAAAGAAAATATGACATGGTCTTGCTCAAGTGTGTGGATAGACATGAAGCAGACATGTTGATGCATGAAATCAATGAAGGTTCCTTTGGTAATCATGCCAATGGATATTCGATGGCAAAGAAGATGCTTATGAAAGGTTACTATTGGCTGATAATCGAATCTTACAGTTATAAATTTGCAAAGAAGTGCCATAAGTTACAGATTTACACTGACAAAATTCATGTGCCTCCGACACTTCTTGATGTTATTTCTTCCCCATGGCCTTTTTCTATAAGGGGTTTTGACATGATTGGAATGATTGAACCCAAGGTTTCGAATGGACATCATTTTATCTTGGTGGTAATTGACTACTTCACCAAATGGGTGGAAGAAACTTCATATGCCAATGTTACTAAGCAGGTGGTAGTACGCTTTATCAAGAATAATATTATATGTCGATATGGTGTGCCAAGTAGGATTATCATCAACAGCGGCTCGAATATGAATAAGAAGATGATGACAGAACTTTGTGAAGAATTTAAGATTGGCCATCACAATTCATCTCACAGGCCAAAGATGAATGAGGTTGTTGAAGCTGCTAATAAAAACATTAAGAATATCATCCAGAAGATGGTTGTTACCTATAAAATTGGCATGAAATGCTCCCTTTTGCTTTGCATGGATATCCTACATCCGTCCGCACTTCAACAGGGGAACCTCGTTCTCTCTTGTGTATGGTATAAAAGCAGTGCTACCTGTTGAAGTTGGGATTCCCTCTTTACGTGTAATGATGGAAACCAAGTTGTCAGATGCTGAATGGGTCCAGAACAGGTTTGACCAATTAAATTTAATTGAAGAAAAGAGAATGACGGTGTTGTGTCATGGCCAGTTATACTATAAGAGAATGAAGAAAGCTTTTGATAAGAAGGTCAAGCCTCGTGAGTTCAGAGAAGGCGACATCGTGCTCAGAAAGATCATGTCTTTTAATGCTGATTCTAGGGGAAAGTGGACTCCCAATTTTGAAGGCCCATATGTTGTCAAGAAAGCCTTCTCTGGTGGTGCATTGATTCTTGAAACTATGTATGGTGAGGAGTTCCCACGTCATATGAATGTTGATGCATTCAAGAAATACTTCGCCTAAAGAAATAAAGGAACATCTTGCAAAGTTAAAAACTCGAAAGGGCATCTTAGGCAAAAAAGAGCGTCTCGGTAGGCTGAAAACCTAAAAGGGAGGTCTAGGAAAAAATAAGAGACACAAGCAGAATAAATTTTTCCTGCTATGTTGAAAACCCGCGAGGGAAGCCTAGGCAAAAGATAGGGATTTCTTGGCAAGTAACTGCATCAGATAAGACTTTACCATTGAAGCAACATTATTCTTGGATCCTCACCACACTTCATTAGAAGTTGATGCTCAGGAGTTCATAATTGTTAGGGAGAATAGTGGTCATTGTATTTCAATGTATCTTTTCCAATATATTACCATTTTTCAAAGGTTGTAATCATTTATGGGGTCTCTCCATTCACAGAGTACCATTCAATTAATAAATTTGAGCTTTTATCCAATTCTTTGTAATTCTTATTTTATTCAGCTTACAAAGACTCCATTTATTATTGATAGTAATTTTCAAAACAAAGAGATTTAACAATAAAGCTGTTTTTTGAAAAGAATTTACAAGGAAAACAAATATAGTGATTCCAAGGATGGACGAACTATGAATTTTTGCAAGTATTCATTCCCCAAGAAGGTTCTCCCAAGTCACTCTTGCGGATATCACATGATCTCGTTGTGTTTCTCAAAAAGTTGGAGATGATACTAATTGTTGTATGGTACGGTGTTAGATTTATAATTCCATTCTCCCTGGTCTTGGTTCATTTGTTTTCCTCTAGGATGATTATTTTGATTTCGGGTTTTGCATGGTTTGAAGCCTCTATCTTAAGTCCCCAGTAAGGCAACTAGGCAAGGGCAGTGTCTTTTCTAAGAAGTGTTGAAATAATTGTCAACGTTTTGGGTTTTCTCCCGCCAAGTGCTGGGTTTGATTTAAAATCCCCATAATGTTGGTCTCTTATTGTATTATTTGACTTCTTAAATCTCCAAGTAAAGCTTAGATGGTGTTTCTCTCTGAAAGTTGTTATCCCCATGTGGTTTCATAATGCCTCCCCGGGAAGTGTGTGCAATCATCACCCTTGGTATGGAAGAATATATTTTATTCTCTACTAGATGATGTGGTGTTGAATTCCCCATTGAAGTCAACACAAGATCCCCAGTTGATGTGGTTTTCATCTGCCCTAGTGAAGTTAGTACTATAATCCCCTGCGGAAGTCTAGACGTTGAAACATTGTTTTCCCCGTTGAAGTCTGTGTGATATTCTCTGGTGAATCCTAGAGGAGGATGTTATATCCCTGTATCTGTTTTGTTTTATTGTTTTGACTTGATTATTATGTTTCTTCCCAGAGGAATTAAGTCGTGAAATAGGAATCTGTTTCCTCAATTGGTGCTTACCTTCTTGCGAAATTTTCCTCCTGGACATGATTTAGCCGAGTGTTGACTTTACCCAAGCTGGTTTTGTCTTTTTACTCCCAGTGTTGTGTGTCTGTGTTGACGGCATATACATGATAACATTCATACATTCATACATATTCCATGCATATCTGAATTTAAAATTTAGTGCTCATCTGCGTTCATTAATATTTTGTTGGCATATTACCCTATTTTGTAGAGTTATATTACCCTATCTCCAATAGAGTGTCGACTTTAAGCATAAAGTGTATATTCTTTCAATTTCCCCACTGAGTTATCCCTCGTGGAAGAATTTTTCTTTAGCTTTCCTCTTTAGCTCATTATCTGATTGGATCCGTGATCCCTGTTTGAGTTTTTTTCTCATCAGGTGCTATCTTGGTTGACTGTTTCACTCCAGTTTATTTCTGGTTTCGATTTGTGGTCCCCGACAACATTATTATTATGATTTCTTCAGGCTTTACGCTCGAGTTTGAAAATGTGCATTTATTTTGCACGAGAAGACTTTACCTCCTCAGCAGGAATATATTGGCATTTCCCCAGGAAGTCATAATTCTTTTCCTAGCAGCATTATTGTAACTCCTTCTCATAACAGCAGATGGCAGGTCTCTTTATTTGAGCAACCTGTACTTCCCTAGTAACTCTATTAGTCACCATAGAAGATCCATTAATTTGTTACTCCGATGGATGGTAGTCTCGTCATTATGGGAGATAGTTCGTTGTTGAGATTTGTTACTCCGATGGATTGTAGTCTCGTCATTATGGGAGATAGTTTGTTGTTGAGTTTTGGTACTCCGATGGATGGTAGTATCGTTATTATGGGAGATAGTCTGTGGTTGAGATTTGTTACTCCGATGGATTGTAGTCTCGTCATTATGGGAGATAGTTCGTTGTTGAGATTTGTTACTCCGATGGATGGTAGTCTCGTCATTATACGAGATAGTTCGTTGTTGAGATGTGTTACTCCAATGGATGGCAGTCTCGTCATTATGGGAGATAGTTTTTTTTCGAGATTTGTTACTCTGATGAATGGTAGTCTCATCATTATGAGAGATAGTTAGTCGTTGAGATTCATTTTGCTCTGAAGAATTCATTTATTTCTAGTCATAAGTATTGATGCTAATCATTTGTTATGTACCCTAATATTGGTATTTTCCGGTATTATCTTACCATTTCTTTTCCCTATGAGTCGACGTTACTTTTTTCTCTATCTTCTCTATGAGCGGGTAGTTTGTTGTTATTTGTCGATCTTTATCATCCTTTATTTCATTCCTCTTTTATTTGAGTTGATGACGCTTTATCTCCTCCTTAGGCTTTACCCCAATAAAGTCGAGTTGTTTATTCACTTGTATTTTATTTTCATGGTCGGTTTTTCTTATTGATCCTTTATTTTCTGTTTCCCCAGTGGTGTCCTGTGTCGCCTCTGAATCTATTTGTTTGCATGCACAATCATAAGCATTGCATGACATCTTAAGGCAAAAAATAGAGCTTGTTTTATATTTATGTATCTTCAATCGCGTCAACACAAGGATTTTAAACTTCCTATCTCTGGATAGAAGGCGCTTAAATAAGGGCAGCTATTGTACCCCAATTTTTGCCCCTAAGATTACTCTATCATCTCATGACAACTCAATCATATCAAGGTCACACTAGGGTTTGGTTCTTCTCCCTATTTTTAGGTTTGCTCATGAGGGATCACCAAGCACCTGGATTTTTATATTATGGTCATATATGTTTTATAGTGATTAACTTTTAACTAACAAATACAATGAATGTTTGCTCTAATTGATGATCCTATAGGTGAGGGCACAACACATTTCATCAGGTGTATTCATAGGTGCATGAGTTTATTTCCATTCCTTCTTCAACAAAGCTTCATTGAGATTCAAGCTTCATCATTGAGAATGCTTTAAAGTAATATTATGACAAGGTCTACTATGAATCATCATGTCTCAATTTGTTAAAGAAAATCAAAATATACAACGATTGATTGAAGAAGTTGGACCTAATTGGACAAGTTCTTGATTTATTGATCACAAGTGCATAAATATCTCAATTCTTAATATTTGGAAGTGGTTATTTTTGTTATGGTTTCTTATTATCATCCACAACAACTTATATCCACATAGAAAAAGTAATTGTGCAAGAAATATTGCCAAAATTGAAAGGGGTCCCCAAGTCATTTTGTTTCTTTAGGAGCTAGGGTTTTGAACTTTTAAGGGGTATATCTTGTTCATATTTTGGGATTTTTGAGTGATTCCAAATACATCTTCTATTAAAAGGGTTATAAGCTAATCACTTCAAGATTTTCAAGAAACTTTTATGTGGAAGGTGCCTAATGATGAAGAAAGATTACATGTCCTCTAGATAGGCCATCAAATTCCCTTTTGTGACTTCAAAAGACTATAACTTGGTCAATTTTTATCCCCTTGAGGCCATTATTTTTCCACAATGATCTTAAGTATGCTAACTTCAACTCTTATTTTATGTGCAAAGCTTGAAAATGAGTGGAAGAGGCCCTAAGAACTCAAAAGATTTTAGGTCACCTCATGAATTTTCACTAATTTTACAAGTCCATAACTTTTTCAATACTTGGTATTTTTGAGTGATTCAAGCTTCACAATACTCTTTGGGAAGTATACTTCAAGCTAGAATGAATTATCAAAGCTCAAATTTGGAGGAAGGCCGTGATTGGAATCAAAACACTATAGGTCACTTTTGAAGAAAAACTTAGAATTTTTCGAAGTACAAAAAGTCAACATATTTTTCTCAACTTTTACTCATCACAAGTCTTATCTAAAAAATCCATTTGATATCATTCTTGGCACCTTGAAAATATGGTGACCTTATCTTTCAAATGCAACAAGAATCGGGTCATAAGGTTCCCTAAATTGTGAACACCATGAATTCAAAGTCAGCTACTTGAAGTTGAATTTTCCTTCCAAGTCAGAATTTGAAATCCATATTGTTCCATTTAAACACAAAGTTTACACGCGTTTTTGCTTCTAATCACGCCTAAAAACTTTCCAAGAGCATTTAGCATCATAAAACGTAGGATTTAGATGAGTTTTGATGCTAAACAAGTCCCACATTTCTCATGCTTCAAGTTCACACAAATTCACTCAATTACACTCTTATTCGCACGTTTAAGAACTGCCTCATCTTCTCCTACAAATAATATGCATATTCCACCTATTTTGATAACCTTTTGATAGCTAATTGACCCCTGTTCAGATCCCACATGAACTCTGAATTTGAATTTCTGATTTCTTTCATTCACACTCCAAAACACCAAAATCTCCATTTAGTTAGATTCATTGAAATTTGTTGTACCCCAAAATTTTCCCTCTCATTTTACTCAATACATACTCCTAGAGATCCTCAATTTGCTCAGGGTTGCCCAAGGATGGACCACACAAACTCTCTCTTAAGGCAGTGTGTCTCAAATTAGGGTTTCCACTTTC
The DNA here is from genome assembly GCA_948472305.1 of Vicia faba. Lineage (NCBI taxonomy): Eukaryota > Viridiplantae > Streptophyta > Magnoliopsida > Fabales > Fabaceae > Vicia > Vicia faba. Next base: position 870,602,698 of record OX451736.1, on the reverse strand, counting down.
ATTAAAATAGGTGAACTCCAAAGACCTTATATGCTCTCCATGGTCCTAATATGTTATCAAGACCCTCCATATCAAATTTAAAGCACTGCACTAGAAGTTTGCTCAATCAACTGCTCAAATGCTTGAGAATCGACTATATTAGGTCAAAAGTCAACTGTGGACCACATACAGTAAAACTTCAAGATTTTTGGTCAACATCAACATTTTGAAGTGACTTTCATCATTTGATCAAGATTTGATCATGATTATTCAAGGAATGCCCCAAATTTATCAAAACCCAGAAGTTGCTAAATTAGGGTTTCTTAGGAAAAGTCAACCAAAATTTGACACAACATAACTTCCACATACTTTATCAGAAATTTTCCATCCAAGTCTCATTTTAAAGAGGATGCAATTCCCTACAATTCATCTTCATCCCACAAGTTCAAAATATGCACTCATAAAAAGATATGAATTTCTACATTATAGGTCTTTTTGAAAAGTCAACAAAAACACCTTTTGGGTCAAAGCTTCTCGCATGAACATGGAAGACCCAATTGAAATTAGACCAAAATGTTTGCTTAGGGGACATCCTAATCTTTCTAAAAAGTCCAAGAACACTTCTCTAGGGTCAAAATTGGAGGAGATGTGCCTTGTCAAAGTTGACCTTTTTTGCAAAATTGCCAAAAGTCAAATGGACTCAAAATTACATTTTTTGCCAAATGGGCCTAACTTTTTATGCTTGCACCTCACTTATAATATGGTCCAGGACCCAAATATTCACCCACACATTGTTTGCTTCATTTTTCATTTTATTTTGATTTTTTATTAATTAAAATTTGAATTAAATCAAATAAATGACAAATAATAGCAAATATATGCTTTGATATGATTTTATGACAGGATCTAAATCAAATTATGCTAAGATATCAAGACCAAATCCAATCAAGCATGATTGGTACAAAAATTGGATGATTTGGCTCAATTTAGAAAGTTTGCATATGGCTAAAGAATCAATTAAAATCTCATCAAAACTTCAAGATCCAATCTGTTTTGCAACCCTAATTCATTGAGGGATATATAATGAACAAGAATAAAGCATGAAACAAGGTCGGCAGTCATGGAAAATAGAGAACAAAAACTCAAAAATTGGCAAGAAAGTGAGAGGTCATTCTTTGACTTAGAGGTTGATTCAGGCCATTCTAAGACTACCAATAGACTCATGGACGTCTCAGGAACGTGTTCCAATCACTTGCAAGCCTCTTCACACCCGGAAACACATTGTATGAACATCACGGTTTGCTATGTTTTTAAAATTCGATTACCATGATTTATGCACTATAAATATATTTTGATCATGTATTTCTGTTTGTTATCATGTTTACAATGTATTAGCATGCTTTGATTGAAGTTTGAGTGCAGATATGTGCATTTTCCATTGCTAGGGTTTTCATGCTCGTTTTAGGGTTTTTGTCCACAGGTAAAATTAGACCACGAATAAGGTACCATGATGATCGTGACCTCAAGACCAATTGAACCCTGGCCTTTAATTTAATTTATCTTGCGTTTTGTGAGTTTTTGAGTTTTACAGGGCTATGGCTACAAACGTTGTCCGTGGGTATAGGGTGCACACCTAAAACGACGATTCCAGGAAGAAGAACATTATCGTGGCAGCCAACCACTGGGCCATTCAAACTAGCGCGCGCATTTTTTTTCCCACTAACCACTTTGTTTCATATATTATATTTTGTTTTCATTATAATAACAACTGAACATGATAACATAGTGGTTGGGCGCGTTAGTGGTGAGAGTGAGGACCTGGGTTCGATACTAGGTCCCAACAATTTCCTTTGTTTTAATTTTCCTATACAGGATCAGGTGCATCAATCTTTCAAACACCTTCCATACACCTCCAGCATCCATCCAGTGGATTCATCATCAATCCAATCCAGCACCTCCAGCCATGAAGGATCATGGTACACCATGAAGCGCCAGTACCACTGGATCCAGTGTTGACTTGGGCCACCAACCTTGGGCCCAAGGTCAGATTCAGGGTTGCACCCACCAGATTTACTATACATCAGGCCCAATTCTTTATTCTTTTATTTATTTCTTATATTTAGTTTATTCATTTAATTATTTTATTCCACAAAAAAATTAATTACTTTTTTTATTAATCATAAAATCAACAAATCACAAAATCATAAAGAACACAAAAAAATCTTTTTTCATAAAAAATATTTTTTCCTTGAATTAATTAATTTAGTTTAAATTAAGGCAATTAAATTTAATTTTTTTATAATTAAAAACAATTAGAAATTAGGGTTTAATTTTGTATATAATTAATATTTTCTTCAAAAATAACTTAAATATTTTCTCAATTAAATTTCTTAGGTTTTTTAATTATCCTCGCATTTAATTCGCCGCACGTTTTAATTACTTTTCATTTTTTATTAATGTAATTGTTGATGGTTTGTAATAGTTCAAATTAGGGTTTTTATTTATCGCTTTGTCCTCGATTTTTGGTTATGTAATTAATCCCTCCTCCCCGAAGCCTTGTAATAGCTAGGTTTATTTTCTCGCACTTTTAATTTCTGCAATCTTTAACTGTCTAGATGCATGGCTAATAGGATTATTATATGGAAAGATGTTTGAAAAATTAAAACGGTAGATCACCTAATGAGCAAAGACTAAATTAACTGAAAAAATTCACATGCACATATTCACTCCTAGGGTGTGCCTTCGGTAAAACAGTCATTAAGCATAGGAGATTTTAGTGGTTGCCCTCCTGTCTAAAAGATCAAATGTCCCATTCGAATGTTGTCTCGGAAATGTTGCCTCAGAAAGGTTGCCTCGGAAATATCTTAAGACTCTAGGGTTACTACTAAAGTTTCCTACCCATTGCTCTGGTGACTGTACTTGTCCCTTTCGAACGTCCCTTACAAACTCCAACGACGGGGCTACCTACTCCTTAATAGTAGGATAGAATTGTCTAAAGGAAACGAGAATGAACAATCCTTTTTCGAGTAGGTAGAAATCTTAAGTACTTGCTCAAATAAAACTTTTCCCATGAACACCTTTTAAAACAATTTTCAAAAACAACTTCGTCACACTCTTGAGGACTGATACAAGGGTTATCACGAAGTAAAATTTTTTCAAAACAAGCACACACACAAGCAATTTAAAAAGATGAAATAAAAGTCAGTGGCGGTTCTTGTTTACCGCACATTTATGAATACAAAATGCAAACCAGTAAAAACAATCGATTCTGCCACCGTATCACAGAACTGGCGACTCTGATGGGGAATTAATAAAGTGGGGTATAACTTAGAATCTAGGTCATTTTTAAATTGCTTTCTTGTTTGTTTTTCCTACTTTATCTTTAAGGGTTTTTGCTTGGGTATTGTTGTAGATCCTACACCCGGATCTGGGGACACTTTTTAGGTAAACATTAATAGATCGTGGAGATTGTACGACATAGACCGATATGGTTTAAGTGATGACTGTGTTGGTGTGACACTTTGGTTGGTATCAGTATCCTTCATGGGGAAACGAGAAGAGTACGGGGCCTCCGCATGGTGTCGTAAAGCACTAACGGACCTTAGAACCTTAGTTGAACAAACTTGGCCATTAGAAAGTAGTGAGATAGCCAGCCTCGGTATAGAGCTGAGGATTGGTTGATATTCGATGCTACACTCATTGAGATCATACTTTCGGGATATATCGGCCACACGAAAAAGATTGCTTGAGTTGAGACAATGCCCGATAAAGGATGGTCAGTGATATTGAGATCCCTTAGAACCCGGTTGCTTTCTAAGACAGGTTGAAACCAATTAAACTTCAAGAGGGTACTTACCTTTAACCTCATGCAAGCCCTAAACCTAAGAACTTGGTGTGATTTTTCTTTGTTTGCTATACCTGTGATTTATCATGACATCATGCATCATAAAATAACATTCATTCTTATTGCACTAACCATTTCAAGGACCAAGGGAATTTATCTTTGTTCTGTTTTGCAGATCATGGCCTCCGTTCGTAGGAACACTATCCGAATCAGCTTTGTGAAGATACCTTCCCAACTCAAAGAGCTAGTATCAAAGGTTTCTGAAACTTCAGAGTTCACTAAGAGACATGGTCAACTTCTCAACCTGGTTACTTCAAACTTTGATGAAAAGATGATGAGTGTACTCTTTCAGTTCTTTGATCCCAAGCACCACTGCTTCACCTTTCCGGACTATCATTTGGTACCTACCTTGGAAGAATTCTCTCAGCTGTTGGATATACCCATTCTTGAACAGTTGCCCTTCACAAGTCTAGAAGAAGTTCCTAAACTAGAAGTCATTGCCTCAGCTTTGCATCTGAAACGGGCCGACGTGGTATCCAATTGGGAAACAAGAAGCGGAGTCAAGGGTTTTCTAACTAAGTTTCTGATAGACAAGGCCAGCTGTTTTGGGATGATATGGATTTTCAAGCTTTTTTGAGGAGGTTTTGGCTCTTCTAATCTACGGTTTAGTCTTATTCCCTAATCCGGATTCATTCATAGATGTGAATGCTATCAAGACCTTCCTCTCCCATAACCCTGTGGGCCTCCTTGCTCGGAGATATTTTGCACGTTCTCCATACTCGCACCATGAAGAGAAGAGTGGTTTTTATGTGCTGCATGCCATTGCTATCAATGTGGTTTATTTCTCACCTCCCTAAGTCCGTACTGAAGAATGAAGAAGGTTTGGGTTGGTCACAAAGGATAATTTCACTCGCCCACATGGATATTCTCTGGTGTCCCCGAGCTATGGAAAACACTGCTATTATTGACCGCTGTGAGGAGTACCCTAATGTCCCATTACTTGGCATCAGAGGGGGTATAACCTACAATCCTTGTTTAGCTCTGCGACAATTTGGTTATGCTCGAAGAGATGGTCCCCATGAGTTACTTATTGAGGGAATTGTATTCAACTATGAGGATGATGTTCACGGGTATCGCCGGAGGTTCAAACGAGCTTGTGGCATGGTAAACAGATCTGGCGCCATGGCTTTAGGGCCAAAGGCTTCCATTTCTATGGAACCTTACCTCCAATGGGTACGAGCTCACGCCCAGAAGCTTATGATGCCCTATGTGGCCGTTTTACCAGTGATTGTGGAACCCACTACGGAAGGGGGCATTCCTTACACGGTTCTCTATCCTTATATGCCCACTGATCTTGGGGAATTGCAGAGGTCTTGGATTCAGTTGATGAAGGAGCGGGATACTTACATGGATCAGTTCCATGCTTAGGAGAAGAAGGTTTTAGAACTCACAAAGCAGCTCCATGAGGAAAAAGGACTCAATGATTATCTCGACACAAAGAGGAATCACCCATGGGAATTTTGATGTCTTTTATAATTTTAGATTTTTTTTTAATTGTAACGCCTAAAAGGCATTCGAACTTTGAATTCAGCTAATAAAATATTTGTTAATTTTGGTTTGCAAATTTAAATTTCCCAAAGTCTTTGAAATCATTGCATGCGCATCCCATTCATAACATTGCATGTACAGGTACCGTTACAGGTTTCTCATCTTCTTCGCTGTTTATTTCAGCAGAAATGTCTTCCGAACAAAGCATCAATGACCTTTAGGCACAGAACACCCAGTTCCAACAAATGTTCATAAGTATGGAAAAAGGGCAGGAGGATCTGAAAGCCCTCATCCTGAAAGAGAAAAAGAAAAAGAAGAAGGCTGCCGGTATTCTGAATATGGGCAGATGGTTTGGAGAGCGGTTGAAGCGACAAGTCGATCTGACCTCTTCATCTAAGGAAGGGGAATTAAGAAGAAGAGACAGGGGAGAAGGACCCCAGTCCTGCAGTTTCTGACAATGATACTGAATACAATGATGAGCAATATCCTCCTGCTGAGGATAGATACAAGCAGCTGGAAGATCGTTTAAGTGCCATGGAAGTTCAGAGGATACCTGGACTGGATTTCGAAGAATTGGGATTGGTGTCGGGAGTGGTTATCCCGCATAAGTTCAAAGCTCCAGTTTTTTCTAAGTATGATGGGGTGTCCTGCCCAAAACTCCATCTCCGTTCTTATGTCAGAAAGATCCAGCCCCACACTGTTGATAGAAATTGGTGGGTTCATTTCTTTCAATATAGTTTGTCAGGGACTCAGCTCAAAGGGTTCTACCAGCTGGTGGGAGCCAATATCCGAAGTTGGGAAGATCTAGCTGCTGCTTTCTATAAGCAGTATCAATACAACGCCGACCTTGCTCCTACTCGTACTCAACTCCAGAGTATATCCATGGGTGTAAGTGAAGGCTTTAAAGACTATGCACAAAAATGGAGAGACTTGGCTGGAAGAGTTCAACCCCTGTTGTCTGATAGGGAGTTGTTTGATATGTTTCTGGGGACATTATCTGGTCCATTTTTCAATCATTTGATTGGAAGCTCGTCAGCTAGTTTCACCGAGCTGATTCTAACTGGAGAAAGAGTAGAAGCTATGATTCAGAGCGGAAAGATACATCTTCGAGCTCCGTAAAGAAGTCTTTTGCTGGTAAGAAGGAAGCGAATTCCATTTATAGCCCGAGGGGCCAAAATAGGGATGAACATCATCAGACAATAAATGCCGTAATGATACCTAGGCCTACGGTTTCTCCACAACGCAACAATCAACAAAGAGTGGAAAGACCACAACGACAGTTTACCAGAATCAACATGAAATTGGCTGAAGTTCTAGCTCATCTGCTGAGATCCAACTTGGAAACCTTGAAAGAGGCTCCCAAGAATCCAAATACTACATCTCCCCGATATAATCCAAATGCTCGGTGTGCCTATCATTCTGAGAGTCCTGGCCATGATACCAATGACTGTTGGGCTCTAAGGAATAAGGTACAAGATCTGATTGAAGCCAAGGAAATTGAGTTTGATGCTCCGGAGAAGCCCAATGTCAAAACTGCTCCCATGCCTAAGCACGATCGTGGAATTATTGTTGTTCATACCGACTTGTTTGTGACCTTGGTGGATGAAGTTTCTACTCCTCTCATGATTGTGAAGAAGAATTTTTTCTTGGCCGGTTTATTTCCTGGTTGTGGTGAAGGTTGCCACGTGTGTTCATTTCTACCTTCTGGTTGCCATTTGCTGAAGTCAGGTGTTCAACGCCTGATGGACAACAAAGAAATTTTGTTCGAGAAAACTTTGGTTCCCGTTGTCCCATCTGAAGACATTGCCATTATAACCATTTCCTCCAATCCTTCCAAGGTCTCCTCGAGAAGACCTGTTAGGATTACATCTACTCCAAGAATCGCTCCGCTGATAATCATTGTTCCTGGTCCTGTCCCGTATGTCTCAGACAAAGCTGTCCCCTGGCATTATGGTGCCGATGTGTACTATCACGGCATCAAACAAGATTTAAAAGATAAAGAGGTCGATCCTGATATTGGAAACATTGTCAGAACCAGCAAAGTTACCCGAAGTGGAAGGGTCTTCTCTCTCGAGATTTTCCCTAAGACTGTCAACAAGCCTATTGTCATTCCATTTGTTGTTCCTGCTGGTACATCAACTACTGCTCTTATTCTTACTCCAGTTATTACCCTTGTCAGTGAATTGTCTGATACTCGTGGCAAAGAGGTTATAGGTGAGCCTGCCTCGACGGAGGCACCTAGAAAAATTGTTGTGGAAGCCTCTAAGCAAGATATAGAGGAAATACTGAAAATAATTAAGAAGAGCGACTACAATGTGGTCGAGCAGCTCGGGAAGACCCCATCAAAGATATCCATGTTGTCTTTGTTGTTGTGTTCTGAGGCCCATGCGAAGGCTTTGATTGCATTCCTCAAGACTGCGCATGTGCCACGGGAAACTTCAGCTGATCAGTTCAAAGATTGTGTGTCCAGCCTGACTGCTGATAATGGGATGGGTTTTTCAGATGCCGACTTGACACCAAAGGGAAGGAAGCATAATGATGCTCTACATGTCTCGATTGAATCCAGGAGCACCACTATGGCTCATGTGCTGGTCGATATTGGGTCTTCGCTGAATGTCTTGCCTAAGAAGGCGTTGGACCGGTTAGATTGCGAGGGTTTGACTCTAAAGCCTAGTAACATTGTGGTAAGGGCTTTTGACGGGTCAAAGAGAATGGTGCACGGGGAGGTGGGCATCCCTGTCAAAGTAGGTTCTCAGACTTTTGGGTCCACCTTTTATGTGATGGATATCAGGCCATCATATTCTTGTTTGCTGGGTCGTCCTTGGATCCACGAGGTTGGGGCGGTTACTTCCACGCTCCACCAAATGCTGAAGTATGCGGTAAAAGGGAAGATTGTCACTGTGCAGGGTGAAGAGGAGTATATGGTGAGCCATATCAATTCCTTCTTCTACATAGAGATGGACGGGGAATTCATAGAAACTCCTTGTCAGAATTTCGAAGAGGTCCCTTAGATCTTGGCATCAACTGAAACTAATACCAACGCACTCAGGCTGGAAGACCTCCCCTACATATCAGTGATCGGGGAATTAATGCCATTGAAGATAATAAGGAAGACTCCGACATTGACATCTGGATCTACCCAACTACCAAGGTGGACCGAGTAACTGGACGATTAGGGACTTTATACCAGTTTCTTTTATTCCACAGTAATTGTCTTATTTATTTTGAGAGTTGTAATAAACAATTTAAAACTTTACGGCCTTGTACCTTGCCCGAGGTACATTGGTTTTGCTTGTGAGGGCTATTATTTGTCATTTCATATATCATTAATAAAGCATTGGACGTTTCTTGCATGCAAATTTTGCGCTCTCTATTTTTCTTTTCTGTTTTCCACTTTATCCAAACAGTTATTCTCTTACACACACTCACGTGTCATACTACAGATCCATATCCATTTTGGATCCCATTGATAACCGCTCTGCTATTGCCAGTTATGACTTTGAAAATTTGATCAACCAAGCAGGGGAAAGAGGTGAGGATGATTGTGAGGTTCCTGGAGAACTTGCTAGACTATTACAACACGAAGAAAGGGCCATACAGCCTCATGAAGAGCCAGTTGAGACATTGAACTTGGGTACTAAGGAAGACAGAAAAGAGGTTAAAATAGGTGAAAATCTGGAGATTAGCATCTAACAGAGGTTGATACAGATGTTGCACAACTATGTTGAGATCTTCGCCTGGTCCAATGAAGACATGCCTGGTTTGGATACTGATATTATGGTACATCGCCTGCCAGCTAAAGAAGATTGTCCTCTGGTTAAGAAGAATGTCTTCCGTATGCGTCCCGAAATGTCAGAGAAGATCAATGCAAAGGTCATGAAACAGTTCGACGCATGATTCTTAGTTGTCACTTCTTATTCACAGTGGGTTGCTAACGTCGTTCTGGTACCTAAGAAGGAAGGTAAGGTACGGATGTGTGTGGATTATAGAGATCTGAACAGGTCGAGACCCAAGGATGACTTCCCACTTCCTCACATTGATGTTCTGGTCGACAACACCGTGCAACACAAAGTCTTCTCCTTCATGGATGGTTTTTCTGGCTACAACCAGATCAAGATGGCTCCTGAAGCCATGGAGAAGACCATCGTTACACAGTGGGGCACCTTCTGCTACAAGGTGATACCTTTTGGGTTGAAGAATGCTGGGGCAACTTATCAGCGTGCCATGGTCGCTTTGTTCCATGATATGATTCACCACGAGATCGAAGTCTATGTTGATGACATGATAGACAGGTCTCAAACTGAGAAAGAGCACCTTGATCATCTACAAAAGTTATTTGAGAGGTTGAAGATATACAAGTTGAGGTTGAATCCGAACAAATGCATCTTCAGGGTAAGGTCTGGTAAACTTCTTGGTTTCATTGTCAGCGACAAAGGCATCCAAGTAGATCATGCAAAGGTAAAAGCTATACAAGAAATGCCAGGTCCCCGTTGTGATCGGTGGGAATGAGAACTGACTGTTTTGGAATGCTGGTTCGCGTTTGCGTTTGTTTTCGCAAAATGTCGCGGTAAGCAAGAGTCGCCACCGTCTTTTATTTTATCCAACCAGGAAAGGACAAAAGCATAGAAAAATTCCTTTTCGAAATGTTTCTCAGGTTCGGGAGGTAGATTATAGAAAGGGAAAGTGTTAGCACCATTTCTATCTGTGGTTATCCACGGGCTCTTAGGTACTTGCTCACTATGTTTTCAAAAGTTTGCTTTTCTTTGTGTTTGTGGGTTTTGAAAAGGGTTTTGTTTTTGAAGAGAGTGTAAGTGCGAAAAGTTTTGTTTTTGTTTTCAAAAGAGCAAGTACTTAAGAACATCTACCTACTCAAAAAGGAATTAAACTGTGCAAATGTCCTTTAGACAGTGCCATCCCACTATTGAGGAGTAGGTAGCACAGTCGTTGGAGTTTTCGGGTCAATTCGATTTAAGGGACGCGTGGTCACTAAAGCAATGTTAGGACGCTTTAGCGGTAACCCTAATGTCTTAGATCATTTTTCCGAGGCAACCGTTTCGAGGCAACTTATGATCTTTGGACAAAAGGGTGACCTCTAAAACATCCTATACTCAATGACCACGTTCGAGGCAACCAAGTGAGGCGTACCCAAAGAGTGGAATGTGCGAGTGTATTGTTTTTCAGTTTATATTATCTTTGTACATGTTATGGTGAGCTACGGTTGATTTTAAATTAAAGGTTAATCTTGTCATGCAATCCTAATTAGCATACATCTAAACAGTTAATATATGTATAGGAATTTAAAGTGCGGGAATTGTAAATCCTACGCTATTACAAGGCTTCGGGGAGGGGGATTATTTACATATCCAAAATTGGGGGAATAAAGCAGTAAAGTGTAAAAGTCTTAGTTAAGCTATTACATCCTCGGAGCAATTACAATATACGGATCAAAAATAATATGCGCGCGAGAAAAATTGAATTGGAGTGTCCTAGGGTTTTGACCCTTTTTTTCATTAAATAAAGCATTTTTTTGTCATTTTTGATTTAAGAATTAAGCCTAACTAATGATTAATTAATTAAAAAGAAAATATTTTTGAGTTTTATTTTAATTAAGGAAATAAAATGAGAAATAATAAAAAAAAACCTGATTCTAAGTCAATTTTAATTTATTGCAAAATATGTTAAGATTAAGCCTAATTAAAAACTAAGTTAATTTGTTACAATTTATTTACAAAAATAATAAAATAATGAAATTAAAAAAAATTTTTTTTTTTTGGGGTTTTCTGATTTTATGAAAAGTTAATTAGTTAATAATAACAAAATAAAAAAAAATTAATAGAAAGTAGTGAAAAGGAAAAAAAATAAAATAAACAAACTCAGGGGGGGGGGTGCTGGGCCTAAATTTGGTGTTTGGGAATTGACAGGGAAAGCTTCGATTACAGGGAGAAAGGGGGCTTCGATTCAGAGGAAGAAGGTTGCCTTTCGATTCTATGAAGGGTGTTGCTGGAAAGGCCTGAAGGGTCACCTGTGGAGGCACTGCATCTGCAAAAATACGTTAGCAAAATAAAACGTATGACCTGGGTGTCGAAACCCAGGTCCTTCAATCCTGCGCGCGCTGGGTCTTTTCAGGCTATATCTGTAGCAAGTGTTAGCAACAAAAATATGACCTGGTGCCAAACCCAAGCCCTTTGATCCTGTCTATAATGACAATCGAATGAAACAACAAATATGGATATGTTATGTAAACACAAGATTTGACATTTTACCCTCTCTTACCAGTAGTTGGAACCTTCGATTTGGCACTTTCTGGATGTGAGTACCTTCGATCTGGGATTTCTGGGCGTGGAGATGTTTGCTGAATGGCTGCTTTGGCTTGGATCACTTCTGAAAATGCTGATGACCTTTGGCAGCGTATCTCCAAGTCCTCCCTGTTTCTCCTTTTTCTGTTCTGTGTTTCCTCCGTTTACTATAATTTTTGTAATGTTTTTGTTCCCCCGTCTTGGATATGTATGTTGGCCCTTGTATTTATAGGAGTGTGGGGGTCTAGTAACGGAAAGAGACAACCAATTAAACAGGCCTTTAAAGCCATGAAACAAGAATCAGACATATTAAAAGATTTCCTTTTTTGAAATATTCATGTCTCTTGAATGAACCTGGACACTTTTGATTTTCGAATGCCTGCAGGCCATGCTCTTCGATTGGTCTTGAGTTTCCTCCTTCGAATGGATTTCTTCTGCTTCGACTGCTTAATTTGAAAAGAATCACTCTGGTCGAATCACCTCTTGTGGAGTTAGGAACAGAAAAGGCAAGAATCTGGCCTTTAACTCAGGAATTGAATCCACAATCAGCATTTAATTATTTCTATATTTGCAAGGGACACATGCCATTTTCTCATGTTCAGTGTACCTGGACATGTTTTTTTTTGAGTGCCCTCTTGATGGCCTCTTCCAAATGGCCTGGAAGGAGTTCTTCAAATGGCCCTTGTCCAAATATCAATCGAAGGGTATTGGTCAATCGAAGAGTCCTTTGTTACGCCAATCGAAAGATCTTGTTCATGATAATCGAAGGACATGGTTAACATGCATGTCGAAGCTTCCTTGACACAATGCTAAATCGAAGGATCCCTTAGCATGCCAATTGAAAGGCTTGGCCCAGGGTGCCAATCGAAAGGTCTTTCAGAATTCCAATCGAAGGCCTTGACACAATGCCAATCGAAGTGCTTGCCCATAATGCCAATCGAAGGGAATTATCCATGCCAATCGAAAGGCTCCTTCAGAATACCAATCGAAGGGTCTTTCAGAATGCCAATTGAAGTGTTCCTTCAAAGTACCAATCGAAGGGCCTTTCAGAATGCCAATCGAAAGGTACTTAAAGCACCACTCAAAAATTTTCTTTTTCCTTAGGCAAGGGTTTGTGATCAACCATGCAGGGGGAATACTTTGGAAAAAATGAGAGGACAAATTTTGGGGTACAACACCCGTATAGAGAAGGAAGTTAGAGGTTTCTTGGGACGCCTGAATTATATTGCCAGGTTCATTTCACATCTGACTGCTACTTGTGAGCCAATCTTCAAGCTTTTGAAGAAAGATCAAGTGGTAAAGTGGAATGATGAATGCCCGACCGCTTTTGAAAGAATCAAGGAATACCTTCAAGAACCACCAATTTTGATGCCTCCAGTTGAAGGAAGACCTTTGATATTATACTTGACAATGCTAGACAATTCAATAGGGTGTGTGCTGGGGCAGCATGACGAGTCTGGTCGAAAAGAGCACGCAATATACTACCTTAGCAAAAAATTTACCAAATGTGAGACACGATACTCATTGCTCGAGAAAACTTGTTGCGCTTTGGCATGGGCTGCTCGCCTACTGAGACAGTATATGCTGACTCACACTACCTTGTTGATATCAAAGATGGATCCGATCAAGTACATTTTCGAGAAGCCTGCACTCTCCAGAAGGATAGCAAGGTGGAAAATGATCTTAACTGAGTACGACATACAATATACAACCCAAAAAGCAATAAAGGGGAGTGTATTGGCTGATCATTTGGCTCATCAGGCCGTGGATGACTACCAGTCCATGAATTTTGAGTTCCCGGATGAGAATATCATGTTAGTAACTGACTATGAAGAACCTGGACCGGATGAAGGACACGAGGAGGGATCCCGATGGTCTATGTATTTTGATTGATCCTAAAACGCACTAGGTAATGACATTGGCGCTGTAATCATATCTCTCGAGGGTTGTCATACTCCATTCACTGCCCGATTATGTTTCAACTACACCAACAACACGGCGGAGTATGAGGCATGTATCATGGGCCTTCGAGCTGCTATTGACCTAAGGATCAAATTGGTTAATGTATTCGGGGATTTCGCTTTGGTGATAATCTAGATCAAAGGCGAGTGGGATACGGAACACCCGACTCTCATTCCTTACAAAGAGTATGTACTGACATTACTCCCACACTTTGAGGAGGTAACCTTCGACCATTTCCCACGAGAGGAGAATCAGTTAGTGGACGTGCTAGCTACCATGTCTTCCATGTTCAAGGTTAGATGGGACAATGAAGCTCCCGAAATTACCATTGAGAGGTTGGATGAACCAGCACACTAGTGTGAAATCGATACCGAAGAAGTGGTAGACAAACCCTGGTTTCACGAAGTCAAAAGGTATCTCGAGGCTCAAGAGTATCCCAAAGGTGCATTTGTCAACGATAAGAAGTTTCTGAGAAGGTTCGCTGTAAAGTTCTTCCTCGGTAATGGAATCCTCTATAAACGCAACCATGACTCCACACTACTACGGTGTGTAGACAAGAGTGAAGCAGAGAGGATCATGACAGATCTACATGAAGGCACCTTCGGAACCCATTCTGGTGGATATACCATGGCTAAGAAGATCCTAAGTGCAGGATACTACTGGTCCACTATGGAAGCCGATTGTTATCAGCACTCTCGAACTTGTCATAAGTGCCAAATCTACGCTGATAAGGTGCATGTGCCTCCGGTGCCCTTAAACGTCTTGACAGCTCTGTGGCCCTTTGCAATGTGGGGCATCGACATGATCGGAGAAATCAGGCCCACCGCTTCCAACGGACATCGCTTAATCCTAGTACCCATTGATTACTTCATGAAGTGGGTTAAGGAAGCTTCCTTTCCTACAGTAACCAAGAACGTCGTAGCGCGATTTATCCAACATAATCTAATCTGTCGATATGGTATGCCAGAGAGAATTATCACTGACAATAGTACGAATCTCAACAACATAATGATCACCGAGCTCTGTAAATAGTTCAAGATACAACATCATAATTCTTCTCCCTACAGGCCGAAGATGAATGGCGTTGTTGAAGCAGCTAACAAGAATATCAAGAAGATTGTGTAGAAGATGACAGTGACATATAAAGACTGGAATGAGATGTTACCTTTCGCTCTTCATGGGTACCGTACCTCAGTACGAACGTCGACAGGGGCAACACCCTACTCTCTGGTATATGGCATGGAGGCAGTCCTACCCATCAATGTCCAGATACCTCCTCTCAGGATTATGAAGGATGCAGGTTTGAATGAAGACGACTGGATCCAAACCCGTCTTGATCAGTTAAATCTAATCGATGAAAAGAGACTTACTGCTATCAGCCATGGTCAAACGTATCAAAAGCGAATGATCAAGGCTTTTAACAAGAAAGTTAGACGCCAAGAATATCAAGTCGGGGATCTAGTGATCAAACGCATCATACTGCCGCAAGGTGATCCCAGGGGAAAATAGACCCCGACGTAATAAGGGCCATTTATGGTTAAGAATATTTTCTCAGGAGGAGCTATGATTCTAACCACCATGGATGGTGACGACCTTCCTCACCCTGTCAATGCAGACATAGTGAAAAGATATTACGCCTAATCAAAGACCCTCTAGGTTGACCGGCCTAGTCAAAAATAAGGGCTTCCTGGCGAACCAAAAGGGTTCAGGCAAAAGTAAGGGATGAAAATGAAAAATTTGTACACCCGGCAAGTCGAAAACCCGAAAGGGCGGCTTGGGCAAAAAAGGGTATTCCGGTGGACTGAAAACCCGAAAGGGAGGTCCAGGCAAAAGTTAGGGATATGAAGTGTATAACCATGTCTCATTGAATCATCTTGCGACCAGACTTCAGTATCGACTATCAAGCTCGGACGGTGCCAACCAATTTGATCAACCGTTGGCCAAGTAGCAAAGTGATGAGACGCTTGAAGATATAAAGGCAATAGCGGAGTTGGAACCCAATGGGGTTGTTTCACATAGCTATTTTCTTTTACATAAATTTGTATAGCTTTCATTTTTTCAACGGCGTTCTCTTACTAGAGTGTCAGCCTCCTTGTACAAAAAACGCCTATTACAGGCCCACTTCAAAAATCAATAAATGTTTATTTTCACTTCGAGTTTGTTTTTGTTTTCTGTTTTGTTTTGCAAGAACGTCCAATGACTTATTTTTGATATATGCATTTGAAAATGACTGCTGCTCATAAACATTTACATAAGAAATAAAAGAAAATTACTCGTAATTCCAGAAACAGGGGCAAAAACAAGAAGTGTCAAACCCTACAGTTACTCTGCCCAACAGGTACCGGGATAGAGCCATCTTGGGAACATAATTATTGGTACATCCACTCTCTGTAGAGTAAAAGTATCCAAAGGCATTGATGTCAGCTTTCCCGAAACAAGACGTAACCACCCCAGATGAGGTTCATAATCGCGAGCGAGTCAGTAAATTTCATCCCCCAAGCCGAGTTTATTTCTCCAGATACAGAGGCTCAATCCCCGACAGAGTTCATCACTTCAGCTACAAGAATTCACTTCCTAAGGTCGCTCCTCGCAGAGTTCATTCTCAAGCCGCATCTCTTCCCGACAGAATATTTACAAATCTCCAGCAACTGTCAGGGATTTATTTTCCCAGACGCGAGCATACCCCGATTAGCATTTCATGAACATACATCATGACATACGCATACATAACATATACAACATAATCTCATTTATTTTGAGAACATCATCTCACCCTGCATTTCATGCATTACATATAACTAACCCTGATATCTTTCCAGGAAAAGAGGATCAGCTTCAACAAATTCAGCAGTTATGTAAGTCACATATGCAGACGACTAACGGAAACTCAGTTCCAGAAACCAAACGGGTCAACTAATCTACACTATCGCTTCGAAGTAACCCTACGACCCAGGTTCCTTCTCACAACCCTACTATCAAGGCTTTCATTTCGAAGAAACCCCACAACCCAGGTTCCTTCTCACAGCCCTACTATCCATGCTTTCATTTCGAGGTAACCCTACGACCCAGGTTGTGTCTCACAACATTACTATCCAGGATTTCATGTCGAAGAAACCCTACGACCCAGGTTCCTTCTCACAACCCTACTATCCAGGCTTTCATTTCGAAGAAACCCTACGACCCAAGTTCCTTCTCACAGCCCTACTATCCAGGCTTTCATATCAAAGTAACCCTACTATCCAGGTTCCTTCTCACAGCCCTACTATCCAAGCTCTCATATCATAGTAACCCTACTATCCATGTTCTATCTCACAGCCCTACTATCCAGGATTTCATATCAAAGTAACACTACTATCCAGGTTCCTTCTCACAGCCCTACTATCCACGCTTTCATATCGAAGTAACCCTACGACCCAGGTTCCTTCTCGCAGCCCTACTATCCAGGCTTTCATTTCGAAGAAACCCTATAACCCAGGTTCCTTCTCACATCCCTACTATCCAGGCTTTCATTTCGAAGAAACCCTACGACCCAGGTTCCTTATCACAACCCTACTATCCAGGCTTTCATTTCGAAGTAACCCTACTATCCAGGTTCCTTCTCACAGCCCTATTATCCAGGCTTTTATTTCGAAGAAACCCTACCACCCAGGTTCCTTCTCATAGCCCTACTATCCAGACTTTCATTTCGAAGTAACCCTACTATCCAGGGTCCTTCTCACATCCCTACTATCCAGGCTTTCATTTCGAAGAAACCCTACGACCCACATTCCTTCTCACAGCCCTACTATCCAGGCTTTCATATTAAAGTAACCCTACTATCCAGGTTCTTCCTCACAACCCTACTATCCATGCTTTCATATAAAAGTAACCCTACTATCCAGGTTCCTTCTCACAGCCCTACTATCCCGGATTTCATTTCGAAGTAACCCTACTATCTCGGTTCCTTCTCACAGCCCTACTATCCAGGCTTTCACTTTGAAATAACCCTACTATCCAGGTTCTTCATCATAACCTTACCATCCAGGTTTCTTTTCTCTTACCTCCAGACGACAGTTTACAACACGGTAAAACCTGGACCTGACCAGTTTCGGTCAATTTCACCTTTCATTAGTAAGTCGCGATGCAACCTGTACACTGACCAAATATGCAATTCACCTCCGCTTCCTCGAGCAGGAGTTAATTCCCCAGTAGAGTAACGGACAACTGAAGCTCCTAAAATTCTATTTCTCCCAAGACAGATACCAACATTCCTCAGCAGATTGCTCCTCAATGACAGGAGCAGGGACTCTTATCAAAGGAATATCTCAGGAAATCAACATCCTCTAGATGGTATCTTTAAGCCCATCTCTGGCAGTACTCCGTCACATTTTGGATGACATCTTTAAGCCCACCTATGACAATTCTCTAACAACTTCCAAATGGCATCTATAAGCCCACCCCCGATATCACAAATAAAGTATCACTTCATGTGAGTGCAAATTTATGGGCACTCTAGTGTTCAATCATCTTCCACCTTCAAATCACGAAAGGAAGACGAGCCAATCTACATCCCCAGGTTTAAGAAGATTATACATGGGCAGCTGTTGTACCCCAAAATTTTCCCTCTCATTTTACTCAATACATACTCCTAGAGATCCTCAATTTGCTCAGGGTTGCCCAAGGATGGACCAGACAAACTCTCTCCTGAGGCAGTGTGTCTCAAATTAGGGTTTCCACTTTCATTAAGATAGGTGAACTCCAAAGAACTCATATTCTCTCCATTGTCCTAATATGTTCTCAAAACCCTCCATGTCAAATTTCAAGCACTGCACAAGAAGTTTGCTCAGTCAACTGCTCAGATGCTTGAGAATCGACTGTATTAGGTCAAAAGTCAATTGTGGCCCACATACAGTCAAACTTCAAGATTTTTGGTCAACATCAACATTTTGAAGTAAATTTCATCATTTTATATAGGGTTGACCATGATTCTTCAAGGAATTCCCCAAATTTATCAAAACCCACAAGTTGCTAAATTAGGGTTTCTTAGGAAAAGTCAACCAAACTTTGACCAATCATAACTTCCACATACTTTATCATAAATTTTCCATCCAAGGCTCATTTTGAAGAGGATGCAATTCCCTACAATTCACCTTCATCCCACAAGTTCAAAATATGCACTCATCAAAAGATATGAATTTCTACATTATAGATCTTTTTGAAAAGTCAACAAAAACACCTTTTGGGTCAAACTTCTTGCATAAACATGGAAGACCCAATTGAAATGAGACCAAAAGGTTTGCTTAGGGGACATCCTAAGATTTCTAAAAAGTCAAAGAACACCTCTCTAGGGTTAAAATTGGAGGAGATTTGCCTTGTCAAAGTTGACCTTTTTTGCAAAATTGGTAAAAGTCAAATGGGCTCAAAATTATAATTTTTGCCAAATGGGCCTAACCTTTTATGCTTGCACCTCACTTATAATATGGTCCACGACCCAAATATTCACCCACACATTATTTTCTTTGTTTTTCATTTTATTTTGATTTTTTATTAATTAACATTTGAATTAAATCAAATAAATGACAAATAATAGCAAATATATGTTTTGATATGATTTTATGACCGTATCTCAATCAAGTTATGATGAGATATCAAGACCAAATCGAATCAAGCATGATTGGTACAAAAATGGGATGATTTGGCTCAATTTAGAAAGTTTGCATATGGCTAAAGAATCAAATCAAATCTCATCAAAACTTCAAGATCGAATCCGTTTTGCAACCCTAATTCATTGAGGGATATATAATGAACAAGAACAAAGCATGAAACAAGGCTGGAAGTCGTGGAAAATAGAGAACAAAAACTCAAAAATTGGCAAGAAAGTGAGAAGTCATTCTTGGACTTAGAGGATGATTCAGGCCATTCTAAGACTACCAATAGACTCCTAGACCTCTCAGGAACGTGTTCCAATCACTTGCAAGCCTCTTCACGCCCGGAAACACACTGTATGAACATCACAGTTTGCTATGTTTTTAAAATTCGATTACCATGATTTATGCATTATAAATACATTTTGATCATGTATTTCTATTTGTTATCATGTTTACAATGTATTAGCATGCTTTGATTGAAGTTTGAGTGCGGATATGTACATTTGCCATTGCTAGGGTTTTCATGCTCGTTTTAGGGTTTTTGTCCACAGGTAAAATTAGACCACGAATAAGGTACCATGATGATCGTGACCTCAAGACCAATTGAACCCTGGTCTTCAATTTCATTTATATTGCGTTTTGTGAGTTTTTGAGTTTTACAGGTCTATGGCTACAAACGTTGTTCGTGGGTATAGGGTGCACACTTAAAACGACGATTCTAGGAAGAAGAAGAATAACGTGACAATCAACCACTGGGCCATTCAAACCAGCATGCGCATTTTTGTTTTTTTTTCCACTAACCACTTTGTTTCATATATTATATTTTGTTTTCATTATAATAACAACTGAACATGATAGCCTAGTGGTTGGGCGCGTTAGTGGTGAGAGTGATGACCGAGGTTCGATCCCAGGTCCCAACAATTTCCTTTGTTTTAATTTTCCAATACAGGATCAGATGCATCAATCTTTCAAACGCCTTCCATACACCTCCAACATCTATCTAGTGGATTCATCATCAATCCAATCCAGTGCCTCAAGCCATGAAGGATCATGGTACACCATCAAGCGCCAGTACCACTGGATCCAGCGTTGACTTGGGCCACCAACCTTGGGCCCAAGGTTAGATTCAGGGTTGCACCCCCCAGATTTACTATACATCAGGCCCAATTCTTTTTTCTTTTATTTATTTCTTATATTTAGCTTATTCATTTAATTATTTTATTCCACAAAAAAATTAATTACTTTTTTTTTATTAATCATAAAACAAATCACAAAATCATAAAGAACACAAAAAAATCTTTTTTCATAAAAAATATTTTTCCTTGAATTAATTAATTTAGATTAAATTAGGGCAATTAAATTTCATTTTTTTATAATTAAAAACAATTAGAAATTAGGGTTTAATTTTATATATAATTAATATTTTATTTAAAAATAACTAAAATATTTTCTCAATTAAATTTCTTAGGTTTTTTAATTATCCTCGCATTTAATTCGCCGCGCGTTTTAATTACTTTTCTTTTTTTTATTAATGTAATTGCTGATGGTTTGTAATAGTTCAAATTAGGGTTTTTATTTATCGCTTAGTCCCCGATTTTTCGTTATGTAATTAATCCTCCCTCCCCAAAGCCTTGTAATAGCTAGGTTTATTTTCTCGCATTTTTAATTTCCGCAATCTTTAACTGTCTAGATGCATGGCTAATAGGATTGTATGGAAAGATGTTTGAAAAATTAAAAAGGTAGATCACCTAATGTGCAAAGACTAAATTAACTGAAATAATTCACATGCACATATTCACTCCTAGGGTTTGCCTCACTCCGGTTGCCTTCGGTAAAATAGACATTAAGCATCAGAGATTTTAGTAGTTGCCCTCCTGTCTAAAAGATCAAATGTCTCATTCAAATTTTGCCTCGGAAATGTTACCTCAGAAAGGTTACCTCGGAAAGATCTTAAGACTCTAGGGTTACTACTAAAGTTTCCTACCCATTGCTCTGGTGACTGTACTTATCCCTTTCGAACGTCCCTTACAAACTCCAACGACGGGGATACCTACTCCTTAATAGTAGGATAGTGTTGTCTAAAGGAAACGAGAATGAACAATCCTTTTTTCGAGTAGGTAGAAATCTTAAGTACTTGCTCAAATAAAACTTTTCCCACGAACACCTTTTAAAACAATTTTTAAAAACAACTTCATCACACTCTTGAGGACTGATACAAGGGTTATCACGAAGTAAAACTTTTTCAAAACAAGCACACACACAAGAAATTTAAAAAGATGAGCAAGTACCTAAGAGCCCGTAGAAAACTAAGGATAGAAAGGGTGCTAACACCTTCCCTTTCTATAATCTACCCCCCGTACTCAAAAATCTCGAAAAAAAGTTTTTTCTGTTCTATTTCCTTTTCCTTTGTTGGATGAAATAAAAGTCGGTGGAGACTCATGCTTACCGCACATTTGCGAATACAAAACGCAATATAGTAAAAACAGTCGGTTCTGCCACCGTATCACAAACTTCTATAAAGTTAATCATACTCTTACCTTCAATAATTGTGACCTATATTATTCTACAGAAGTCCTGTTTCGGAGCCACTTTTTGCTACTTCGTTCAGGTAGATTTCTTGGTTAAATCGATCCAAATAAAAGACTAATCTACTCTCTTCATCCTTCTGATTCTCATGCTTTTTACAATTTGTTATTTCATTGAGATTTGAGTGAGATATTCCAGAATTTCGGGCTCGCTATTATTTCTGCAATTTCTCAATTCAAGCCTTGCTTAGTTTGTATAAATTTGGTGCGATGGTACCATTAGAATCTTCTTGAAGAGACGAATCTAATGGTACCGGTCTAATTTGCTAATTTTACAGTTTGTGGATTTCCATTTTAGGGTGGCTGGAGGTTGAAGACGATGACATGTCTCGTCTTCAACCAATGATGGTGTGCCACGCTTTTTTTTGAAATAGATATGGTGTGTTTGCTTTACTATGTGTGTGTCTCAGGAGCCCATGGATCTGATTACTTTAGTGAGTCAGACTCCATCCAACACGCCACATTTTAAGTTATTTTTATTTAATAAAAATATGATTAAGTGTGATATCCAAAAAAGTCCATGACATGCACAACGTGCCAGATCCACTGGATCTGTTTACTAACGCGTTTTGACAATGATCAGATGGTCCATATTTTTTTGGTTTGTTATTTTATTTTCTAATTTTTTTTAATTGTTTTAAACTTAAAAAATTCATAAAAAAATATGAAAATTTTCTTTAAAATATTTTGGATTTTTCTCTTTCTATTTTTTATTTTTCAAAATTTTATTTTATGATTTGATATTTTTTATAATTTTTCACTTTAATTTATTTATTTTTATTGATTAAAAATATTTTTCTTAATTTTTAAATTCTAAAAATATTTATGGAAGGATCCAATGACCTCTGACCTCAAAATATTCAACAAAAAATTTTCAACCTTTATTAAATCATGTTTGACCTCTGATTATTTTTTTTAGGATTTTATTTGGTGTTTTGATATGCTTTGTGTGTTTTACCATTCATTTTCCTTTTATTAATCATTTAAACATTGTTTTATTTAAATATTATTTTTTATTTTGGTTCTGACTTGGACTTCATTTAGTGACAAATTCTTCAACCTCATTGGATCTTGGGTGTTGATAGGTTGAGAAACCAAATCCACCAAAATGGATGAATGATGTTGATGATATTTGAAACCCTAATTTCATACATTACATCCCCTCCCTCTTCATCTTATCTATTTCTCATTTGTGCTACATGTTGTTAGAGAATGATTTACATATCATCTCTCCAAACATATGGCACATAGATTGCTATTGAACAGCCTTAAAATAGGTGTGACTTCTATATAAGTCCACTTACGATTGCTTAACTTAGGGTTAAATTTTGTCCCAATTCGAGAAATGATCATTTGTGGCTCAAACCTATGTTTGCAAGCCCAAGTATGTTTAATTTGAAATCTTTGATCCAATAACCTTGAGGTTCATTGTTAGGAGGCTTTGGTCTTATCAATCCTCTAATGAATCTTCATAAATTTTGGATTAAGTGAATCATTTAAACATCGTTGATCATTTATTGTCGCCTCGAGAATTTGAAATGAATGATATACTTGACAAAAAGAAAATGAAACTTGTTGTTGAGAGGCTTTGATTTTATCAATCTTCTTTCAAATGAAAGTTTAAAGATGGTCATTCAACTAACCTCTAATTTCTAACTCATTAATAATTGACTTTTATTTTTATGCTTTTATCTTACGCCTTTACTTTTATGCATCATTTATTTTAACATTTACATTTCATGCTACTTTCATATTTACTCACTTGAGCATTTATCTTTATGTCATTTTTTATTTTTCTCACTTGAGCTTTTCATTTTCTTTTTAAAGATACCTAATAACCAACTTGAACAATAAAAAACTTTAAAGCTACTTGGACTATTTGGTTACTATCCTTGGCATTTTGGAGTATGGACTTTTTGGACTTAGGAGTAAAGACCTTGACCTATCTCGAGACTTTGTGACTTCTACTATTACTTTGTCTGGAGTTCTTGAGATTTACCCCAAAATATTGGGATGTTTGTTTTCTTTGTGTGCAGGTTATTCTGATTATATTCCTTGTCTGTGATTGGGAATTCATTTGTATACAGCCGTTACTCTGCCCAATTTTTGTGAAGACTTAATGCATTCAAAGTTTGGTAATCTCAAGAGGTTTATATATTTGCTTGCTTGGTTTCAATCTAAAGGCTGCGAATTCTACATTGAATCATTGTGTCAAGGGTTGACTTCTTCTTGGTTAGGCGGTTCTTTTCCCTAGATTTTACCTTATGTTTTAGGACAGTCCCTCCATCTCCTCCCGTCTTTCTTTAATTTCAAAAATCTTCACTCTCCTTTTGAAAGCTCTTCTATTTTTCTAACTTGAACCACTTTCATAATAAACGTTGACTTTGGTCCATGTATTTTCAAAATATTTTCTTAATCAAACTTTAACCAACTTAACAATACTTTGACATTTTTTGTGAGAAGACTAAAAGTCAATCAATCTCATTCAAAATATTTTGCAACTTTGGTTTTTTACTTTTTAACTTTTTCTCAAAAGATTAGACTCTTGTTAATCTTTGTAGAGATGCGAGCTACTATACTTCTATGATATATAGTGAAGTGAGACATTTTTCACTTGGGTGTTAAACGAGGCTTTCTTGATTTCAAAATCCAAGCCATATCCTCCACTTTGAGATGACACAAATTCTCTTTTTTCATAATCGTGGGTAGTAAATATGTTCTTCCACTCGGATAAGACGATAATGTCTCGTCTCTTAAAATTAACCAACACACTTGTGTTTTAAATTTTTCAAAGGTTAACTACGAGTACTCTGATCCCTTATTGCGCAGAAGGTGGTATGTAGGCACTAAAGGTTCGCAACTGCGACAGATGTAAAAAAAATTATAAAAAAATATTTCTTTTCTCATATTCACCATGTATTTTTGTATACAACACTTATAGCCAAAATAAACAAATTTTCAAAGAGGTTCTTGTGGAGTACCGTAGATGTTTAGGGTGTTAATACCTTCCCTTTGCATAATCAACTCCCGAACTTAGATTTTCTCCCGCTCTCTTTGGATTATTCTCTCTTTTCCCATTCCTTTGGAAATAATAAAGCGTGGTGGCGATTTTTATTTGATCTGTGTGAGTCAAGTTAACCCAATAGCTTAGTCTCAATATTTCTACCGCTACAATTGATAGCAAACTGAGCTGTCTTTATCGCATTTGGTGAATTATAATAGTCTATCCTTCGTAACAAAAGCTGCTCAAACATAGAATTAATTAAAGTTACAATGCTACATCATCCATAAAAGGATCACCTGATGAGTAATAGGTTAGATTAGAGTAGATATTCTATTAATTAAGGTTACTAAGGTTACTAATAAGCTGCTCAAAAAGAAGAGTGGCACTATAATTAGTTAAGTAGTAGTAATGAATACTAGCTAGTTGAAGTAGCAACAAAAATCAATGAGACAAATGAAGAATTTATGCTGCTGGAGCATAATCATAACCACCATCGTCGTCATCGTCTCCTTCATCACAAACTACAGGAGGATAGCCATACCAAACATCACCATGTCCATTTTCAATAAGCTTCTTGCACCATGGAGCAACATCTCTGGAAATAAATGCCATTTTTTTACAAGTATAGGACAACAAACAAGAAGAGCAAGATCTAGTGTACTAAGTTAATATAAGCTTTTGATTAGTGTGTGATTGTTGATTTGTCATGAGACTCGATAATATATGCTGTAATATATAAAGGAAAAGGGGAAGTGTGAGACTTGTTACTAGAACAAGAAAAGCACGAGAGAAGTGTGGATTTATGGTTGGAATGTGAGTTTGAGATGTGTTGTGTTATACTGTTTGGCCACATAGGAATTCCAATTCACACAACTCAGCAGAACAAATTGATGGTGTTGGAGGACATGAATAACATAGAGAATCTTTGAGTGTAAGGTTGC
Source organism: Vicia faba (assembly GCA_948472305.1). Lineage (NCBI taxonomy): Eukaryota > Viridiplantae > Streptophyta > Magnoliopsida > Fabales > Fabaceae > Vicia > Vicia faba. The sequence continues at coordinate 870,576,912 of OX451736.1, read as the reverse complement.
CGTCATTTAAACTATTTACAACAATAACATTTAGGGGTGCATTTCCGCCAGCTAGTTATATGGTGAGAACTCTTGTGTCTCAATGGGCCAAGTGCCAAGAATAATGAAGCGTTGATAAGGGACAAACTATTTGAAGTATTTATTGTTATTTGGCTCATCAGTCATCAAATTGGTTTGATTAAAAAGATTAAATATCATCTTGTTAAATCTATATTATATTTATTCATATTTAATTAATTCGTACATAGTTTTAAATTACGAAGACTTGATTTTTTAATCGTTATTTTCTATTTTATATATCTTTTAATGTTTTAATGTACGAGTGGATAGGAGAAAAATATGTATGTGTAAAATTTATTGGGGGTTTCCATTTGTTAGGACTTTGAAGTTTTACACTAAGATATACTGATATTAAAAGCTATCTTAAGTAAAGTGGTCAAGTATGAGAAAAACGTGTTCGGATAATCAACATGCTTTCATGTTATTAACATTTGACATTTTTAGCTTTCTAATACTAGAAACAGTGAATCTTTTATAAAGAGTTTAAAAGCTTATGCATAGCAATGTAGTGTCTTTTAGGACGACAAACTTAATTTTTAAGAGGATTGGTGTATCAACATAAAAAAAATGTAGTGATGCAACTTGTTGCCTGTTTCCCTTGCATTTAAGTGTAATTATATACCTTTCAAATTATCTAGATTTCACGAAATGGTTCATTAACCCTTAGTTTAGTATTTGTTGGATAGAAAAAAACTAAATACAAATTGCCATTCATCGGCCAAAAGGCCTAATAAAGAAAAGTCTCATATCTGGTCTAGGCCTTGAACACCTTATTAGAATCAGCTTTTAAAGTGAGAATTGTCACTATATATAAATTCTTTCGAGGCTCTATCTCAAATCAGTGTGGGATTTGAGATTTTTTTAATACCCTCTCACGTCCAACACTATGTTGGGTTTGGTGCATGAATATAAACGGTGGACAGTCCATGGTCAGATCGATAAGCTCTGATATCATACTAGAGTTTGGTCTAACGCATCCATACCAAACTGGCTTTTAAGATGAGGGATATCACACTATATAAACTCTTTCAAAGGCTCTATCTCCAACCAATGTGGGATTTGAGATTTTTTCAATACATCTCAACCAAATATCTTATATAAGGTACCCCACGTGAAGACAAATGTATGATTCAAATTTATTCTCACCTTTATATTATTCTTAATTCTCTCACTAACTTAGACGTTTAAGTGCTAACTATGTAGGTCAGCACCTTCTCCACCGCACCTTGCTGGAAGCGGTGTAGCGGCAAGCAACAAAAGTATGAGAAATGTTTATCCGAGAATTTATCGTGTCTACAAAGATTGGTTATTGAATTATCGTTCGATAAATCTCTCGTTAATGAGTTTGGGTATAAATGGGTTTGTAAAGAAAATGTTATCAACAAAAAATAAATGTAAACAAAAGTAAAAATTAAGGAAGAACTTATCAAGCCTGCATATACTCCACTCATCACAGACTTAAATCTATCGACCTGTTACATTCAACCTAACAATATTCATCAATGTCACTATGTATCACTCACAACCTAAGTCATTTCTAACCCAAATCGAGAGACCGACTATATCACAAAGGAAATGATCTTTCTACCTCCTCAACAACACAAAAGACAATTATGTAATCGCACTGACGATCACTCAGCACAACACAACCACACAGAGGCATTAAGCTCTGATACCCAAGTAGATGTCATCTCTAAATCTATCTCTAGAGTTCAGATACTAACAGATAATCATCCTAGATAAGAATCTAAGAAACATATGTCTATAACTACTCATATCCCTAGCACAAAGCAAAAATCCAGGACAACAATCGATAAATATTTATAAAGTAAGTTTTATATAACGTCATGGGCGACAAATATACACGTGTTCAAAGTAAATACATATACAAACTCAACACATAAAGAATACACAAAGAGGAAGACAAATGAACCATAAATCTCTCGGTTTATCAGTGTCGATTGATGAGCAATCCACCCCATATCATCCGTATGCAAGCTTCATTATTTTTTCTAAGTTAATCCTATCCAAAAATGAAGGTTGATGGAGTTGGGATCAAAAATACCCAAAACCATTCCCAAAAAAATGTGTTTTTACACCTAAATACGCATTTATGACTGTCCAGCATTGCCCAGCGACCAAAACAGCGTTTTTCCCACGCTACATCTCGCCTAGCATCGCCGAGCGACCAAAAGAGTCGCCCCCCGATGGATGACAGACGGTTGAAAAATCAGCACAACATTTTGCACTATTTCGGCCATAACTTTTGAACCGTAACTCTGATTCGCGCCCGGTTCGAAGCATTGGAAAGCTTATTAAATGCTATTTCTAACAATGTCAAAATATAAACCAAATTTATGATTTATTATTCTTTGATTTTGAGCCTTATTCGTTGATGAGTTGCTCAAAATCGCACGTTTGAAGTCGTGTCTTTGATACTTTATTGCTCATTCTCTAAATACGCATCAATACCTACAAAATGAATGCAAAAACATCAAACGGTATCCTATGTACACAAAAACACAAATAATCACAAACTAAATATATTTATACAAAAGTCGGGTTTATTCAACGATATTAACAATAAAAAGTCGATAAGTGCAACAAAAAGTATATACAAAAATAGCTACAATTTGCACTTATCACACCTGAGGTATATACCTACCATAGTAACACATTATCTCCTTATTTCATCGATCATTTGTAATTTAAAAAACACGAGAGAGGTGTGGATCTTTGGTTGGAGTGGGAGTTTTAGATATGGAGTGTTATATTGTCTTGCCACATGAGAATCCAATTAATACAACTAAGGAGACACGTTGGAGGAAAACAGTAACATAAGGAATTATTGAGTGCAAGATTTCATTTTAACTATTAACGACATTAATATTTAAGAGTACCTTTTGGCATGATGAAGAATTTCTAGTTATATTGAGGAATCATATGTCTCATTGGTCCCTAGTTATATTTATGAGTACCTTTTGATAAAAATGTCTCTTGCATATTAGAATTTGAAGAGTGATTTTAAAACTCTTAGATTTATAAATCTAAAGTTAGAGAATTTAGGAAATAATCTATATAACTAGAATTATGCAAAAAAAAGTGTTAAGATTTATGAGTAAGAAATAACAATAAAAAGTAACAGGCATAAAATAGTCACATGACTTAAATTTTTTGGATGTATCCACATTGTTTGGGATGCTTAATGAGCAAGACCACGAGCTAAAGAGACTCGAAGAAAACATAAGTAACATAAAAAGAAATAAAAATATAGAATAGATAAGAGAAACATCGCCTTGAAATCCTCCATTTTCAAGGAAAAGGTAAGGAAGATGATGATAGTACCAAGAATTCTTGTAAAGAAAAGGAAATTAATTTGTTCGTGAAATGCTACAATAAATACATACAGAGAAACTGTCTCAAGAATTTAGATAGAAATTTGATAAACTTCAGAAAGTCTTATCCAACTTAGAAGATTGAAGACAAAAGAAGAAAGGCATGTAAGTGATCCTCTACAAGTGTGGTAAATTTGAACACTACATATTATCCAAACCTAAAGAACTGCAAGAATAAGCAAGATTTCTACAAGACAAAGGGAAATATTACCAAAGTCATAGAGCCTACATGGCTTGGAAAGAATAAGATGAAGACTTTTCCTCCTCCATCTCATGTTTAGATGATGAAAATGAATTGGCTCATATGTGCTTATTGAATCGCAATAAGTTAAAATATTTAGAAGTAAGTTATTCGGACTCATATTTTAAACCTTGATATAATCAACTATCTAAATCATTAAGAGAAATTCACTTTGGTTCTCTAGTTTCTTTCAAGAAAACATCTCTTAAAAAGAAAATGGTTTTAAAACATAAGAGAGAAATCTTATATGTTATTAATTCCTTAAATTCCTTAAAAGAGGAACATGCATCTCTAGTAAATGTGAAATTGTGTATCTTTATTACTTTAGAACAAAAATATAGATATAATAGATTGTGATACTTTTCCAATTGTATAACTTTAGATTGTGATACTTCTATTAGTTCAAGAAATGAAAGGAAAAATTTAGAAAATGAATTTAAAAAAATGCATATCTTAATAGAAATAATGAAATAAGTACATTGTAACACGGTGGGAGAATTAACTTGGGCGTTTTATGTTTGATCGCAATTGTTGTGGTTAGCAAGAGTCGTCACCGACTTTTCTTTTATCCAATATGGAAAGGCTGAAAAGAACAGGAAAGATCTTTCGAGATTATTTCTGAGTTCGGGGGGTAGATTATGAAAAGGGAAGGTATTAGCACCCTTTCCATCCGTAGTTATCTACGGGTTCTTAGTTGTTTGCTAGATCACTTGCTTTTGTTTGAAAGTGTGCTTGTGATGTGGGTTTTGAAGGTATATTGAAAACATCTTTGTAATGATTCTCGTTTCTATAAGAATGCGTACAAAGTGTTGTTTTAAAAAATAGTTCAAAGAGGTGTTTGTGGAATGTGTTTTTGAATGTGATTTTGAAAAGGTGCCTTTGTAATGGCTCTCGTTTCTATAAGAACGTGTTCAAAGTGTTGTATTTTGAAAATGTTTCAAAATGAGAGTGTTGGTGTATAAAAAGTTTTTGTGGTGAGCAAGCGAGTGACTAGGGGAAATCTACCTACTCAAAAGGTCTTATATGTTCTTTTCCTCCTCCTTTAGATGTTGATATCTTACCATTGTTTTGGTAAGAAGCCCAATCGTTGGATGTGAAGGGAAGGGCGTGGGAAGTTTGTATAGTCATAGAAGGCAACCTGGGTAAGGCTTCTTCAGGATGAATCCATATGAAACTTCATCTTGGAAAGAGAAGGAACCTGTGTAGCGTTGCTTCATGATGAGTCCGTAGGAACCTGGGTAAGGTTGCTTCAGGATGAGTCCGTGTAAAACCTCATCTGGAAATGTATTAGAAGGAACCTGGGTAGGGTTGCTTCATGATAAGTCTGTAGGAACCTGGGTAAGGTTGCTTCAGGATGAGTCAGTGTAAAACCTCATCTGGAAATGTATTAGAAGGAACCTGGGTAGGGTTTCTTCGTTATGAGCCCGTGTAAAACTTCATTTGGAAAGAGAAGGAACCTGTGTAGGGTTACTTTATGATGAGTCTGTGTAAAACTTCATCTTGGAAATGAGAAGAAACCTGGGTAGGGCTACTTCATGATGAGTCCGTGTAAAACTTCATCTTGGAAATGAGAAGAAACCTGGGTAGGGCTACTTCATGATGAGTCAGTGTAAAACTTAATCTTGTAAAGAGAAAGAACCTGTGTATGGTTACTTTACGATGAGTCTGTGTAAAAATTCATCTTGGAAAGAGGAGGAACCTGTGTAGGGTTACTTTATGATGAGTCTGTAAAACTTCATCTGGGAAATAAGAAGGAACCTAGGTAGGGCTACTTCATGATGAGTACGTGTAAAACTTCATCTTGGAAAGAGAAGGAACACGTGTAGGGTTACTTTATGATGAGTTCGTGTAAAAATTCATCTTGGAAAGATAAGGAACCTGTGTAGGGTTACTTTATGATGAGTCAGTGTAAAACTTCATCTTGGAAAGAGAAGGAACCCGTGTAGGGTTACTTTATGGTGAGTCCGTGTAAAATTTCATCTTTGAAAGAGAAGGAACTTGTGTAGGGTTACTTTATGATGAGTCCGAGTAAAACTTCATCTGGGAAATGAGAAGGAACCTGGGTAGGACTACTTCATGATGAGTCAGTGTAAAACTGTATCTTGGAAAGAGAAGGAATCTGTGTAGGATTACTTCAGTCGGTCGTGTAGATAATTGCCCTGACTTGTTACAGGTATTAATCTCTGACCTGAGAAAGAAAGATAGTTTTCCTGGCTTGTTACAGGTATGAATTTGGAACTTGAAAATTGTTGGTCGTTGAGATAGTTATCATGTCTAGTTTCAGGTAGTAATCTCTGACCTTTTGAAAAATGTTGACCATAGCCATCTGTTGATTGACCTTTTCCTGAAAAAGGTAAAATGTTAGTTGTATGTAATGTCATTATGTATGAAATGCATGGTGTCATGATGTTCTCAAAATAAATGAGATTGTGTCGTATGCATTTATCATGTAGGTAAATAGGATGTATGAAATGTGAAATGTTATTGAAGTGTATCTTTGTCTGAGAAAATAAATCCTTGACAAATACTGGAGAGTCATTAAATCCCGGACTGCTGTTGAAGAGTAGGCGTGTCTTCAAACTTTGCTTAGAATGTTTCCACCGGGGATTCCTGTTTTGTTGTTTTGAGGAGAACTCACTGGGGAATATTGAAAACTCTGGAGAGTGTTGATTCCTTCTTGGGGAAAAGAGTTTAGGAGTCTCAGTTTTCCGTTGCTCTACTGGGGAGTCGAAATTGAACTGATGTCTGGTCAGGTCCAGGTTTCACAACAACTTACTAAAGTTAACTGTCATTTGGTCGGTTTCAAGGATTCATGGTAACTTGTTGGGGATTGTAGAGTAGTCTATTGGGGAAGAGGAGTTGTGGTCCTCTGATTTGTAGTAGTCGGAGAGGAAAACTCAAGCTGGGGAACCCTGATGTTTATTGGGGAAATAAACCCGGTTGTCGGTCTGTTAGAGAGGTGGCGACTTCACTGGGGGAAATCCTTGAGGATTCTTGAGGTCGACTTAGCTGGGGAAAAGGTTTTCATAGATTAAACTCTGGCTTGGATTCATCCTATGAGAAGGATTTTGGGGAGATTTGCCACTGCCCCTAGTAGCAAGTGTTTGTGGCACTGCCGGGAAATGTTTGACTGTAAGTAACCCTTTATTGGGATTTGCGTTCAATTTCCCAAGGGATATAGATGCAAACCCGCCCCTGGTTATTCAACACTTCTTGAGATATTTCTTGGAATCTTGACTGGACAGCCCTAGGTATGCTGGATAGTGACATGTCATGCCTCTTTGTTGATAGGAGATTTGTCATTGGAAGTGTCATCCCACTTGAAGTGATTTTGTTCACTGAGAGAGCTTTCGTTCATCGGACATTCGTTGTGTGAATTTCTCTGTTTTCAAACAAATAGCCATATGCAAACAGCGATATTCAAATAATGAAAATTTTATGCTTGTCTTGAAGTTTTGAAAATGCGTTTTAGCAAGTAAAAAATTTTGTAAGAAAAATTCAAACTCAGGATTTAGAGTAAAGCCTTACAGGAGTCAGGATACCTTTCGTAACAGTATGCTTTCAAACTAACCCATGCTTCAATTAGGATTTTTGAAGGGTTGTAACGTGGCTTGGTTCATGGTTTAAGAAACAAAGGATAAGGCTTAAAGTGTATTTGTACCCACCTGTTCTTTGTGATGTTCTTTAGTTCTAAACTCAGTTAATTGTGCGTTCAAACTCCAATTGAGTATGGAGTGATGTTTTGGTGATGGTTCAGACAAGTTTAGTTTGTCGGAGGGCAGTCATTTTTTGCAACATTTTTCATGTTGTTGAGGATTTGTAGTGACCTCTTTTTTGATTTATTATCCCTGATTTTTTCCTGACTGTTCCTATTTTGAGATTACAGTCAGCGGGATGCCCCAGTTTTTCTTAAGTCTCCTTCGTAGATTTTGACTTAGTGGGCTTTTCCTTTTGAGAGATAATGACTGCCTATTTGGTAGGGAAACATCATTGTCTTTTGATTCCAGAAGAATGTTTTTGATATCACTCGTTGTATACGAAGTGAAAGTTTGTGACTGAACGCACATTTGAATTAACTGAGAGACTACCCTGCCCCAGGTTTTGATTAAAGGTTTCAATTTGTATAAAAAAAACTTCTACTTCTTTTGCTCGAAGGGGTTGACTAGGGATTATCTTCCTTATAACTCCAGTGTTTAGGATTTGAATGAACGCCAGTACATCATCAGCAAGGTCTGCTCAAAAGCACACTGTATGATATTATGACATTGTTTTCGTCATCCTCCCTCTAAAGGTTTGTAACTTTTAGCAAGAGTTGAATGTCATAAAGAGAGTAAAAAGCATAGTTTAAATATTGTGAAAACGGATGGATGAATTCAACACAAACATATGCAATGCATTAATGAAATAAAGTTTGACATTAATAGATAATTGTTTGAATAACAAAAGAAATTACAATTGAAAATTCAAAATGAACAAGACGCTCTCAATAATTTGGCATAGGAGCAGTGATCGCGCTTGGAGTCTCCGGAGGGTTAAACTCTATCTCCTTGGCGTCAATCAAATTCTGAATCTTGTACTTCAACGCCCAACAATAGTTAGTATTATGCTCGGGACTGCTGGAATGATAAGCACACATTGCATTTGGATTGTAGTTAGGAGAAGAAGTTTTGGGGTTTGGATGAGGTCATATCAACGTAATCAGATTCATCCTCAACAAGTGTTTCAGTGCTTGAGTCAGCGGCATCTTGAAGTTGGTAAACTGTCTTTCGGCTCGTCTGGCCTTCGTTGATTTCCCATTTGCTGTTGCTGGTGCAACGAAGAACCAGAGATCAGGACTGCCCCCATATGTTGGTCATGACGACTATTTTGACCATACACAACATTGGACCCTTTCTTCCTATTGTATGGGTTTTTATGAGCATCGGAAGGTTTAGCTCATTGGATCTTTCAGCTTTTGATGCCAACTTCGACCCTTTCGCCGGTTAGTATTATCTCAGAGAACCCGACCGAGGAGCTTCCGATTAGGTGATTGAAGAAAGGTCTTGTAAAAGTTTCCATGAAGATGTTAATCATCTCCCTGGAAGTTAAAGGGGGTTGCACCCTACTAGCCATATCTCTCCACTTTTGGGCGTATCCTTTGAAGCTCTTGTTGGAACCCATGGTCATGTTATACAATTGCACATGAGTTTGTGCAAGATCAGCGTTGTACTGGTACTTCTTGTAGAAAGCAGCAGCTAAAGCCTCCCAGGTGTGGATGCGAGAACCCTCCAATTGATAGAACCATTCAAGTTGAGTCCCTACTAGGCTCTCTTGGAAGAAATGGATCCAAAGCTTTGGATCAGTTGTGTATGGTTGAATCTTACGGACATAAGACTTTAAGTGCATCTTAGGGAAAGAGACTACATCGTACATGGAAAAGGTAGGGATTTTGAACTTTGGCGGAATGACCACTCTAGAAACTAAACCCATGTCTCCTAAGTCCAAGCCAGTCACAACTTGAATCTCCACAGCTTTTACTATGTCTTCAAGTTGTTTGTATTTTTCATCTGCCGGTGGATACTGCTCCTCAAACGAGTCATCGTCATCAGTAGCTATGTTAGCTCTAATGCTTCTTGCTTCCTCTTCTTGACTGTCTTCAGAAGAAGCATCTTCTTTTTGAACTAGCTGGGCATGCCCTTTGGACCTTCTCCTCACATTTAGGATGACCGAATTTTTCTTCTTCTTGCTCTCTTTGGTGAAGAGTGTTTTCATATCTTCCTGCCCCTTGGCCAAGTTCATGACCACTTGTTGGAACTGAGCTTTTTGAGCTTGGAGATCTTTCACCGTTTGTCCCATATCCATCTTACTAAAATAAACATTAGGAAGATAAGGAGACCTGTATGGGAGAAACTTGTCATAATGACAAGCATGATATGTGGATCCAATGTTTTCAAGGATCTCGCGGGGTAAACACAAGAAGATGTTAGAATTTGAACGTTGATCAACAACTTTGATTGGAAAACTTTGTATCGATGGATGTCTTTCCACGAGAATCAAGCTCACCATGTCAAGTGGGTCATAGCCCTTGACACAAGTTTTTGTACTTGATCTTTAAAGGCGTTTGGTTAGAGGAAAATAAATCATCTTGCCGCTTGATAGACGTCTGGTTCAAAGTGACCCTGCATTATAGACCCTTGAGATCCTTGAAATAGTTATTGAAAATGATATGGTATGATGTTATGATGTTATGTACAAGTATGAAAAGTAAGCAAGTTTATATACAAATAATCATATACACACAAAGCAGATAAGTCCTTAGGTTTAGGATTGCATGGGGTTTGTAGGTAAGTACCCTCTTGAAGTTTAGTTCTCTCAACCTGTCCTAGTTAATAGTAACTGGGTTCTAAGGAATCTCAATATCACTGACCTTTCCTTTAGGCGTTTTCTCAGCATAATCAATCTTTTCTTGCGGCCGAGATATCCCAAAAGTCCGGTCTCAATGAGTGTAATATCGAGTATCAACCAATTTTCAACTTTCCACTAAAACCGGTTATCTCACTACGTCCAAATTGGCCAAGTTTGTTCAATTAAGGTTCTAAAGTCAGTTAGTACTTCATGACACCACTCAGCAACCCCGTATTCTCCTTGATTCAACACAAGGGATACCAGTACCAACAAATGTGTGATACGGTGGCAGAACCAGACTGTTTTAGGAAAATGCTGGTTTGCGTTTTGCGTTTTTATTCTCAAAACGTCGCGGTAAGAAAGAGTCGCCACTGACTTTTATTTTATCCAACTGGAAAGGACAAAAGCACAAAAAAATTCCTTTTTCGAGATTTTGAGTACGGGGGGTAGATTATAGAAAGGGAAGGTATTAACACCCTTTCTATCCGTAGTTTTCTACGGGCTCTTAGGTACTTTCTCATCATTTTAAAAATTGCTTTCGTGTTTGTGTGTTTTGAAAAGTTTTTGTTTTACTTCGTTTTAACCCTTGTATCAGTCCTCAAGAGTGTTACAAAGTGTTTTTAAAAACTTTGTTTGTAAAAGTGTAAGTGTGAAAAAGTTTGTTTTGAGCAAGTACCTACTAGCATCTACCTACTCGAAAAAAGATTGTTTCTGTTCTTGTTTCCTTTAGACAACGCCATCCTACTATTGTGAAGTACGTAACACCGTTGTTGGAGTTGTAAGGGTCAATTCGAAAGGGATGTACGATCACTAAAGCAATGTTAGAACGTCTTAATAATAACCCTAGTGTCTTAAGATCATATTCGAGGCAGCATTTACGAGGCAACATTTCCGAATGGGACATTTGATATTTGTTTGGACAAGAGGGCAACCACTAAGACACCCTATACTTAATGATCGTTTACCTAAGGCAACCGAAGTGAGAGTATACCCTAGGAGTGCACATGTGCGAGTGATTTGATTTTAGTTATTATCTTTGCACATTTAGGGTTTTCTAACTGTTTTAAAATTAACATACAGTCTTGTCATGCAATCCTATTATCATACATCTAACAGTTAATATTAGCGAAAATTAAAACGCGAGAAATAAAACTACGCTATTACAAGGCTTCGGGGAGGGGGATTAATTACATAGCCAAAAAACCGTAAAACGATAAATAAAAGAAAAATCCTAATTAAACTATTACATACCATGAGCAGTTACATTAATATCGTAAAAAAATAATAAATGCGCGCGATGAATCGAGAACGAGAAAAAATTAGGGTTTTGACCCCGTCTAGACCTAATTGAAAGAAAAATCATTTTTTGTTGTTTTTGATTATTTTTTGAGAAAACAAGGTTTTAATTGAATAAATACAAACCTAATTACTAATTAATTTAAATTAAGAAAGATAATTAATTTGACCTATTTTTGTATTTTTGTCATTTTAGGAAAAGAAATAAAAATATAATCAAGAACCAAACCTAATTTTCTAAATTGATTTTAAATTATTTACAAAAAGGTTAGAATTACCCTAAAATTAAATTAAACTAATTATTAAATTAAATTTACAAAATAAATTTAAAAAAAACTAAGTTCTAATTTGATGAAGTTGATTTTATGATTTTGTTGCAAAAAAGGATTAACTTTGTGTTAGAAAATAATATAAACAAAATAAACAAATCAAATAAATATAAGAAAATAAAGAAAATGGGCCTGGTTTTTTGAGCAAAAGAGGGGGTGTCAATTGTAAATCTGGGCCCAAAAATCCTGGACCCACGTTGACTTTCCAGATCCCATGTCGCAAGCTTGACTAGGCCTATGATGGACCTCCATGGAGAAGGCATTGAATCTGCCTTGTTGAAGATCTGGTGACTGGGCGCTGAGGGCATATGGTGGACTCATTGCATGCACGCACACCTGATCATGTAAAAGAAAATAATATTGACAAATATGGGGACCTGGGGATCGAACCCAGGCCTTTTGGCTTTTCGAAACGCCTGATGATCATCTGAGCTAGCGTGCTTTTGTGTATATGGAACAACAAATAATGATTATAATGGAAAATTAAAATAATAATTACAAAATGCGCGAATTTTGAATAAGCAAATCAGGGAGTGCCACACCACCCTTCTTCTTCCTCTCTTCGTTGGTAAAAGTTTTGACTTTTACCTACAGTTATCTGGGCGTAGGTACAACCCTGTGATCCTCCAAAATCCTATGCACGCATGATAAATCAATACCAGTGGTACAAGTCAACTCGTTGCAACCTCACGAGCATCATGGTACCACTCTCCATGGCTAATTGTACTTGTAACAAAAACCCCCAAAAACCAGCCAAGAACCCTAACTATGGCATCTTACTCTACAGTTAAAAAAATTGCAATTGAACATAACCAATAGCTTTAAAATGATTCAATGATCAAGAATATGTAAAGAAATCATGCTAAAAATGCCAGAATCATGATATTTGATTTCAAGAAAGTATCAATGTCGTGAGATGCTTACAGTGCGTTTTAGGATTTTATGAGGCTTGTTAGTGGTTGGTATAGGACCCAGAGATATCCAGCAAGCGATTGAGATAGCTGGGAAGGCTTGAGATGGCCTGAAAATTGGAATTTGATTCACCACTTTTGTTGAGTTTTTGCAAGTTTGCTTTCTGTTTCTCACGCCTCTAATCCCTTTGCTTTTAATATGCACTTGTTCTATATGTACCCTAGAATAAATTAGGTTACAAACTTGCTTCAAATCTTTCTCAATTAAGATGATTGAATAACGATTTGATTCTTATGCAAATCTTTCCAAGTCAAGAAAAATCCAATCTTTCTGTGTCCTAATGAAGCTTGCACGATTTGATTTCCTTTCCAGCTGTATAAGAGGCCTAAACATGCACAAAATCTCAAGCTTTGATTAGTTTTCATATTTTCATGATTTTATTTTGATTTTACTTGATATAATTGAAATAAAAATCAAAATAAATGACAAAAATAAAATATAGACAAGTGGGAAGGATCATGGGTCGTGGGTCATGTTACAAACTCAATGCAAGCATAAAAAGTTGGGCCCATTTGACAAAAATTGCAATTTTGGGCAATTTTGACTTTTGGCAATTTTGCAAAAAAGTTCAACTTTGCCAATGCATAACTCCTTCAATTTTGACCCTAGAGATGTGTTTTTTGACTTTTTAGAAAGATTAAGATGTCCTCTAAGCAACCTTTTTGGTCTCATCTCAATTGGTTCTTCCATGTTCATGTATGAAGCTTTGATAAATAAGGTGTTTTTGTTGACTTTTCAAAGTAACCTATAATGTCCAAATTTATATCTTCTTGTGAGTGCATATTTTGAACTTGGGAGATGAAGATGAATTGTAGGTAATTTCATCCTATTCAAAATGAGCTTTGGATGGGTCATTTTTGATAAAGTATGAGAAAGTTATGCTTGGTCAAATTTGAGTTGACTTTTCCTACAAAACCCTAATTTAGCAACTTTTGTATTTTGATGAATTGTGATAAATCCTTGAGGAATCATGATCAATCCTTGATCAAATTATGAATAATACTTCAAAATGAGGAGGTTGACCAAAAATCTTGAAGTTTGACTGTATGTGGACCACAGTTGACTTTTGCCCTAGCACAGTCGATTTTCAGGCCTTTGAACAATTGACTGAGCAAACTTCCTCTGAAAGGCTTGAAACTTGGCATGGATGATCTTGAGAACATATTAGGACAATGGTGAGCATTTTGGATCCTTGGGACTCAAACATCTTGATGCAAACTAAAACCCTAATTTATTGTTGACTGCCTTAGGAGAGAGTTTGTCTGGTCAATCCTTGGACCTCCTTGAGCAATTTGAAGACCTCACTTGAACTGTATTAAGAAATATGGGAGGGAAAATTTTGGGCTACAACAAAATGCGTCATACTAACATAGCCATTGTTTCAACCATATCGGCCTACCCCGTATAGTTTCCACAATCTATTGCTACTTACCTAAAAAGGTGTCCCAGATCCGGGTTGAGGATCAAAGCAAGCCCAAACAAGGAACCAAAATTTAAAGCATACAAGTCAAACAATGAAAATCAAGTAAAGGTGATCTAGCCCTTAGGTAACCCCACTTTTAAGTAGATTCCCCAACAGAGTCTCCAGTTCTGTAACGCGTTTGGAGAACTGACTAGGGTGTTTTGCGTTTGATCACAATTGTTGCGGTTAACAAGATTTGCCACCGAATTTTCTTTTATCCAATAAGGAATGGCTGAAAAGAACAGGAAAGACCTTTCGATATTATTTGAGTTCAGGGGGTAGATTATGAAAAGGGAAGGTATTAGCACCCTTTCCATCCGTAGTTATCTACGGGCTCTTAGTTGCTTGCTAGATCACTTGGTTTTGTTTGAAAGTGTTCTTGTGATGTGGGCTTTGCTAAAACGCCCATGTTCGAGGGACATGACTATTTTCCGAGGCAACAAGTGAGATTACCCTAAGGGTGCATGTGTGCTAAGTGTGTTTGATTTGCATGCATTTTGTCTTGATTAGGGGTTGTCTACTTGTTGGTTTTATCTTTCCATACACACCTAATTACTAGCATTTGTACAAAAGTGAAAAAAATAAATCCTACACTATTACAACCATATTGAAGTGCATATAAATATAAAGGTAAAAATAAGAAAAAAGAGCTCCTTCGATTGGGAGGGAAGTAACCTTCAATTTTGCTTCTGTTGGACTCCTTCGATTGGGGCTGGCATCAGTAAGGTCATGGATTTCGATTGGTCCTTGGCAGTAACTGGTCATGGCCTTCGATTGGAATTATCAGCAGCTGGGTGTGCCTTCTGGTTCTACCTTGTTGACTTGTTGCCTTCTTCGATAGAGGCTGGCATCAACAAGTCATGGCCTTTGATCCTGGTTGGACTTAGTGCAAATGTGCCTTTTGATTCTGCCTTTCTGCCTTGAAAGTCAGCATGGAAGCCCAAGGCTTCGTTTCATGTTTCCTTCCCCCTGTCTCTTTCGTTTGGGACATTAATAAACAAACATGGCCTAAGTCCATGCTAACACTGCCTTATGGCCAAGTTTGTATTTAAAGCATGTTTAATAATAAAAAAATCAAAACTAAAAGGGTTAGCAAAGAAAAAATAATTTAAAGGGGTGAAAATGAAAAAGAACAACAACAAACAAAAGTTATATACATGTGCCAATCGAAGGGGAAAGTTATACTATGCCATGAAATGAAAAGATCAAAGGTAAGAGTGACTTACCTTGCTTCAGGCCTTAAATGGGTGTGAGACCTTGAGTGGAGGCCCAGGGTGCTGGATTCAAAAGAGGGGGGCCAACAACTGTGCTTGGAATGCTGGATTCGAAGGAAGGAAAGAAACAAGTCTTATGTTTCTTTCTAAACTGGATTCGAAGGATACTGAAGAGTGCTTGTTCTCCAGAATCGAAGGAAGTAAGTATGTGATTCTGGGTTTGTTCTCACAAGTGTTGAAGGGACTAGAGAGATTTGTTGTGTTTGAGAAGATTTTGGAGGTTTCGTTCCTCTCGTCCAAAAAATCCTCCTTTTGCCTTTGCAAAGAATTCCTCTATTTATAGAGAAAGAATGGACACGCGAGCCTTGCAAAGAAATGATAAAATAATGTGACGTGAAAGTACAAGTGGGGGCCTTTTGGCAGTTGGGGTGCATAAGATGTGACTTATGTTTTTGGCTCTCTGATTATACAAAGATTTGGAAGCAACATAGCCTGTCAAGTAGGCTAAGGCTATGTTATTTCCTTATATTTGTTTCAAACGAAACTTGCTTCGAATGGTTCAGCTTGGGTTCGAAGTAAATTGATTCGAAGGGAATCAACATTTCAATTGAAGCTTTGCATGTGGGTACTTTTGTCCAATCAAAGGCTTGCCTTGCCATGGTCATATGTGGCCAAACGAAAGAGTTTACGTGAGGGGTCCCTGTCTTGTGATTGTTTAGCATGAGGGAAGTTAAATGCCCCAAATGAAAGGTTTGACCTTGTGCTGAAGAAATCATGCCCAAACGAAACAAGCATGCGGGCAGAAAACTTGTCCAATCAAATCAAGCATGCAGACAACATACTTGTATAATCGAAGCATGCTTACGGGCAACATGTGCCCAATCAAAGCAGGATTATATGCAACATGTGCCCAATCAAAGCAGGCTTACAGGAAGCATGTGCCCAATTGAAGCGGGCTTACAGGCAGCATATGCCCAATCGAAGCAGGATCAGAAGCAACATACTTTTGATCAATCGAAGGAGGTGAAAAGTCCAGTCGAAGGGTTTGCCTTGTAGGGGGCACGTCCGGCCAGCATGTCATGGCCTTTGATTGCAAGCATGCAGGCAATACACTTGTCCAATCGAAAGGATGAATCGAAGGAGGCCTAAATTTGTCAAAATGTTATTTTTATCCGTTTTCTCCCTTTTTGACAGTTTCCTTTTAATTTTGGTACTGGAAAATCCTAAAGCACTTGTGTAAGCTTGAACCCTGAGAATCTTTGTGATAAAAGCCTTGAGAATTGAGAGGGCGAATTTTGGGGTACAACATATATCCTCAAAAACAATGTCATTATGGTGGTGACAAAGGTCAAATTAGACCTCTATTTCACTATAGAAATGTTAAAGACCTAATGGTCTCATGACATGGATTTGTAAAGGTTTCCTTACTAACCCCACGAGTTTGAGATCTTAATTACCTTGTTAATCATCTTGCGAGAATGTCTCACTGCTATGAAAAGAAGGTGGATTCTTGATAGTGATTGCTCAAGACATTTGATGGGAGACGCGCCGACATGAATTAATTTTATGCATAAGGAACATTATCACATCACATACATAGATAATAATAGATGTAAAACATTATATGAGTGTATTATACGAAATCCATCATTTATTCCTATTGATAATATGATGTTGGTGAAAGGACATAAACATGATCTCCTGAGAATTAACCAGTGGAGACACAATGTGTTTTTCTATAACTTTTGATATTCGAGAATAAATGATTTAGCATAATGCTGATAAGAAATTGGTGTTTAAGGATGACATAGTTTAAAATGTATAAATGCTTAGTTTATGTGATGTATTAAAAATTTGTATCACTACTACGAAAAATCCATTTAACAACAGATGCAAAAATCATATAATCATGCGGGTCCAGGCACTGTTGTGTAGAGTGTTGCTGTAAATGCATAACTTATAATCATGGTTCGGGGAACGTAGTAGTATAATGGAAAGTTCATGTCATATCATAATGGTTAGTTATCTCAACCGTTGTGATAATACCTAAAGGTCCCATGTTCGATTCTCAGCATCAACAATTTGTAATTAATAATATTCTGATCAGCGTTCAATATACAACCACGATTATAAATCATAACCGTTGTCAAAAGTTCAGCTGTTTTAAGAAAAATGATTTCTTTTCTTTTTAAATCTTTCCCATATTTTAACATGTATCTATTTTAACCATATCATAAAATTAAAAGCAACTTGTATTTCAGTTAACAATGCATAAAGATCATAAAAAAGGGTCTATACATCAAATACTTCAAATACATCAAAAGCACACAATAATATTTACATCAAATACAAACTATGTTTAAGCCCGCTATAATATTTACATCAAACAACAGAATATGTTTAAGCGCGCACACACACACACACACACACACACACAGATATATATATATATATATATATATATATATATATATATATATATATATATATATATATATATATATATATATATATATATATATATATATATATATATATATATATATATACATCAAACAACAGGACCCTTAAGAACATTGTGGATATACGCCCAACATTTACGAAGAACAAAAAAGTTAATATAGTGCATGTTAGTAATTAAATAGTCAACTTATATATAATATATGCAAACATTTGAGCAACATATATACCTTATCCCATTAATCAACAATGCCGGTAAGGACAATGTTTAACATGTGTTTCATGGCATAATACCCACACTCGTAACACCCTGATTGTTTCCTTGTCTACAAATTTAAGCAATGATTACATGAGTATAACCATTTAACAACATATGCAAAAACCATATAATCATGTGGGTCTAGGCATTGTTGTGTAGAGTATTATTGTAAATGTGTAACTTATAATCAGGGTTTTTGGACCATTGTAGTATAATGGAAAGCACGTGTCATATCACAATGGTTAGTTAGCTCAACCATTGTGATAGACCTAAAGGTCTTAGGTTAGATTCTCATCATCAACATTTCGTAATTAATAATATAAACCATTCTGGTCAAAAGCTCATCTGTTTTAAAAAAAGGATTTCTCTACTTTTTAAATCTTTCCCATATTTTAACCTGTATCTATTTTAACCATATCAGAAAATTAAAATCATATTGTATTTTAGTTAACAATGCATAAAGCTCATAAAAAAAACCGTCTATATATCAAATACTTCAAATATATTAAAAGTCAACAATAATATTTACACAAATACAAACTATGGTTAAGCCAACTGTAATACTTACATCAAACATCAGAATATGTTTAAGCACGTATATTTATACATCAAACAACACGATCCTTAAGCACATTGTGGATATACGCCCAACGTTTAAGAAGAGCAAAAAAGTGAATATAATGCATGTTAGTAATTGAATATTCAACTTATATATGTTATATGTAAACATTTGAGCAACATATATACCTTATCCCATGAATCAACAATGCCGACAAGGACAATGTTTAACATGTGTTTTATGGCGTAATACCCACACTTGTACCCCCTGGTTGTTTCCTTGTCTAAAAATTTAAGAAATAATTACATAATATAGCCATACAAGAATGTAAATGAAATAAACAGGTAATCAGCCACTTACATTAGGCAAGAGGCACGAGGACTTTCTGCTGACATTGTTCATGATATTCACTTGCTGCACAACATTTTACATTGAAACTAAATTAAACATATTGAAAGATAAACTAATTACAATTTGAAAGAAAAGATTAATTTAAAGTCTAAAGTATAAACATAAACTTACAAATTAATAATACCTTTCATTTAATTTTCGATTTTATAATATAAGGAACACAAAGTAGTTATCATATTTGTCCTAAATGATATGATGATCAATTACCAATGACTATTGAATAAACACGAGCATATATATAATTAGTATTTTCTAAAACAAAAATTAATATATAATAGATAAACATAAGTTACAAAATTACTTACTCTTTGAGAAATGGTGCTAGTTAACATTCTTTTCCTCCCTCATTTAACCTTTTTTTCATGTACTCTTCAATGAATTTTTGACCATTAAATGCCCATCGAATCCAAAATGGATCCAAGATTTCATAAGTAATTGGTTTATTTAACTCTACACAAGAATGGTGAACGTACCTAAATGGTTAAAGAAAATTAAAAAAATTAAGGGAGGAAATACAAAAATGATAATGTTCTATAATCACATGCATATTCAATTACGTACTTACGTGCACCAAACATGTAATATCCATACATCCAACAACTTATATCCAATGAGAAAATCCCTTACATCCTCAGGACTATAATAGAAGAATTGTAACATTGGTCAATGTTCTAGCTCCAAATATTTCGATTCATTCATCTCCACAATGAACATGCACAACGTGGTGACCTCATTTGTGGTACGATGCATTAACTCATTGCGGTTTTTTTATGGGGGGGGGGGGGAGGGTGGGGATGAAAAATTACTTCTTTTGGTGCTATCTAGACGTACAATACTTCTACTTGACAACTGATCATCATCACCATCAATATTATGTTGATCTTCATTATTTGTACGTTGTTGTTTCATGTTTCCACTTATTCTCTACATCATAATATTAAATTAGAACATAACACAAAATAAGCACAATATATATCATACAATTCTGATAAAACACTAACATCTCAAATAAAGCACATACTGTTTATAACTCTTCTAACTATTCCATATCATTCTTCCGTTTTTCCTTCTCCTCTTCTAACATCCTCCTTTGTTTGTCTAACATCTTCTCAACATTCTCAATCTTTTCTATTTATGCTTGAAATTCCACATTTTTGGTACTTTTTTCTTGCAGAACCAAAGTATAACCTCATGTCGACACCTTATCCAACACCACGGACATGCCCACCATGCTCATCTGTTCTCATATCTTCTACTAGTATATCGTGTTGTGCTTCTAAAACAAATGTGCCCTCACGGGCCACCTCAACAAAGTTATACTACAGAAAATAAGAAACTTACATATATTGTTACAAAAGAATTTAAATAACAAATAACATAATCAAAACAAATCATTCTTACAATTTTCTCACCAATTACTCTTGACGCATCTGAGATGTACTCCCCATTTGGTCTTAGTCGAGCCCTCTTCCACGTCTCATGTCATGACGGTCAAGATGGGATGCGATCATCTCCCGTTCCTTGTCTTTTTTAAAGCATGATTATATTCTCAAGTTTTTTGTTACCCCCCACGAGACAATATATGGGGGAACATGGTTTTTGCCTTGTTTTGTTATCCTATTTCGCTTTTAACCTGTTATTCACATAATGAAAAATATATATGATTAGTATCTATAACTTATTAGCATAAAATAATCCGATAAAAATGACTACTACTAACTTTAAATTCCTCATAACGACAATCAAGATTCAAGGGTGTCTTGAATTTAATCAAGGTTATTGATTAGAGTTTCAACATGGTAGAGAGATGCAAGGTGGTTAATGGGTAAATTGACATCAACAAGGTTTAAATTCAAGGTGGGGATTGTTGAAGTATGTCTTAAAAACTTTGTTGATGAATAGAAGAAAAACACGTTTTGAGATTGCTAAAATTCAGGAAGCTGAAAAGAAGAAGGAATGTCTGATTTGGGCAGTCCTCTGGATTTCGAGTTTGACCTATTCGCTTTGCGGATCCGTTTATTTAATGTTATAATATTGGATGTATATTAATTTAGAAATAATATATATATATATATATATATATATATATATATATATATATATATATATATATATATATATATATATATATATATATATATATATATATATATATATATATATATATATATATATATATATATATATATATATATAATATATTATAAGATATTTAAAATAATTTATTCTAATAATTATTGGGTTGTATTTTGAGCTTTGTATGTTGGGTTTTTATCTATTATAAATATCTATCTCTTCAATGTTTTACAGGGCTATAATTTTAGAGTTTGTAGAAAAAAGGTAGGGAAAAAGGTTTAGGGTCTTAAAAGAAAACTTAGAAAGACAAGAGTTTTGGGAAATCTTTGGAGTTATCTAAGGGGATTGTGAAACATTTGTTTACACATTGGATTTGTGTGCTTATATTATTGAGAGTTGGAGAGCTTAAGAAACACTTGGATAAAAAATTGGGTTTTGTTCTTGGACGCCTTCAAGGTTATTTTTGGGAACTCTAAAAGAAAAAACTATTTTATTGTAACTCATTTGTAATCTCTTGTAACAACTTTTCTGACTATAGTGATTTAGAGCGCTTCTCTCTCCCCTAGAGTAGATCTTTTGATCTAACTGGGTAAATAAACCTTTTGTCTTATCATGGCTTATTCTATTATATTTTATTCTTATTGGTTATTATTGTTGAAAGTCATTTATTGTGATTGCTACTATTCTTTGTCTCACATATCAGAGTTGATTGAAATTGAATCTTGTCATTATCACAACATATTTCTTTTTAGCTTAACCTCTTATTAAAATAATATTAGTTTCTGCTAGAATAAACTCAAATTAGTGAAAGATGTGGTTTAGTCTAATTTTCTTAGGAGAATATATGGTAATATCAAAACCAAAGTGCAAATTAGTGACAAAAATGTGTTACAAAGCAAGGATTTCGTATGGTTGCGGGACTTAATTTTGTTAGATATTTCGGTTGCAGCTTGTTAGAATCGGCTTGTAGGTTGTTTTGCATAATTAAAATTGGTAAAGGGATTGCCTTTTCGCATTCGATGTGGCTGCTTTGGCAAACCCTTAAGTCTGTTTTTCCTGAGATTTTGCAGTATGCTAGCAGTATGTACTGAAGCATACAGGAAGCATGAAGCTGGGAGGGGGTGGTTTAGTCCTGGAATCTCGAGGAAATGGTGGAGAATAATGCCAGTATGGAGACAAAAATCTAGGATGAGTTCAAGATCCTACTGCGCGGAACTTCATTGGACAATAACCAGACTGATGAATATGTGTGGCGGAGTGGAGTTGATGCTAACTTCTCGGTCAAGTCCTGTTTTAAGCTTTTTAGAGATTTCTCTTCTCGCAGGTGATTTAGTGAAGGTCATCAACCAATTATGGGAGGTCAAAGTCCCTTTTAATAATTTTTTTTAGGATGGATATTAATTCTAAATCGGATTCCAACCAAAGAAAAATTGTTAAGAAGGGGAGTTTTGTCGGATAGAAATTGTGTTTTTTGTATTTCGGAAGATGAAAATTTTACACATCTCTTCGGGATTTGTGAGGTTTCGGTCAGAATATGAAAGAAGGTTTACAGTTTGATTGGTAGAGGACTGGAGCTGTCTTTATCGGATTTGTTGAATTATTTTATTCATTGTGAGAAGGTGAAGTGCAAGTTGGTTAGGACAACAGTAGTTGTGATTTGTCTTGCCACAGTTTGGAGATTATGGTTGACGCAAAATGTCGGAAATTTTAAAGGATCGGTTTTCAATTTTGATGATTGTATGTCGGCTATAGTTCTTAGGTTGTGGGCAGAGTATTCCATTTGTATTGTCGCAGAGGAGATTGGAATACTCTACCTCTCCTTTGATTTAGGAAGTAGGAGCTTTCCGTGTTGTTTTATTGGACAAAGTATCCCTTATACTCCCTTTTAATAGATCTTTACCTATTAAAAAATAAAAATAAAAATATTCGTAAAAATACTATAAAAATAATACAAAAATCTATTATAAAATAGTGTCATCACAACCCTAAACTTAAAAAAATATACTTATTAAATAAAAATACCTAAATTGTTTTTCTTTTTTCTGCTAAATTTTGTTGTGAAATGATCAGACTTGGTGTGAATCTAACTGATGAAAAATTTGATGCAATAATTCTGAGAGGATGTTTTTAATGGTGATGGTCAAATTAATTATGCTAAATTTGTTTAGGTCATGATGACCAAGTGAAATTTTGAAGCTCATATATAATACTACTACACCATATATATATATATATATATATATATATATATATATATATATATATATATATCTTACCGGATCAGAGTTGGACCATCACAGCTGGTTTCAGGATGAATTGAATGAGATGGAGGGGTATCTGCAAGACACTCCGATGGTAAAGTGAGAAGCGGAATGAGCAAGCAAGTATGAGTTTGAGATGTGTGCATGAATACCTGACCCTCTTGTGAGAAAGTGTATTTATAGCCCCCAGTGCTGGGCCAAGGTCCCCACTATTGGGCCACGCGGATGCCCAATAATGGGAACTACCCGGGTTTACGTGTGTATGGAGTCCAGGAAGTGGACTCCCCCCTGGTCAACTGCTCTGCGAGAATAGGGTTGGACCCGAGATTCCCGGTGGGCAGTTTGGGATGTTTGTCAAGAGGTCGTGGGCCACGTCCTCCAACGGTTGGATGGGGAGTTAGCCCATAGTCCCTAACTTGGGTTGTCTTTGGGCTTCTCGCTCGTAGGGAAAATGTAGGCCCATTCCAGATCAAGAGCCCCCCAATTTATTGTCCTCGAGCTAGAGGGCGATGAATTGAGTTCAGCTCTCTCTACCGAAGACTCGGTCGAGGTAGACGACCAAAGTCCCCGAAGGGAGCGGGTCATTGCCCGCGGGGGGCCAGGCTCGAATACATCGAGGAATATCATGGACAAACATGGATCGAGACCAAAGCGTTCAACCGCTTGCTCGAGGGGACATATTGGTGGCAGGGCGCCTCTGCGAGGTTCCCTTTTACATGCCTGTATCCTGGGAGTTGTCAGTTTGTCGAGCATTTCCTCGTCTTCGTGATGGTTAAATAGATGTGCCCCTTTGTGTACTCTAGTGTCGGGCACTTCCTCGTGTAAGTGTTTGCCCCACACGTTTGGGGGTAACATGTAGGAGCCGGTCGTATGCTCGCCAGTCCAGAAGGGACTTCGTGGTTGATAGTTGCACCACGTGGCTAGTGCTTTTGGGTGTCACCCATTCAAGGAAAAAGCAAAAGGGGGCAATGAGGTGATGACCCTTCATGTGGGATCCCTTGGGGCATGGGTCGCCTATAAAAAGGGGGCCCTTGGGACTCATTTATCACCTTCTCAAGTTTCCTCTTAATCTTTTCTTTGCTCGTGGTGTGAAGCGGTTCTCTCAACCTCTCAGTTTTTTTCGCTTGTGGCGTGAGGTGATTCTCTCAACTTTTCAGTTTTTCCCTCCAAGTTCTTCATCCAAGTAACTTATAACCTCTCAACCCCATGTTTCTTGAGCTTTTCTGGATTAAATGTCAAACATTTGTCTTGATTGGATGAACATTCATGAGTTTTGTGATGAATGTTCATGAATGTTCATCTGAGTTCATGGGTTCCGTGTCGAGCACTCATGAATGCGCCGGGCACCTATGAACAAACATTCATGAGTTTTATGAATATTCATGAATGTTCATCTGAGTTAATGGGTTCCGTTTCGAGCACTCATGAACGTGTCGGGCACCTAAGAACATTCGTGTTATAGTGTCGGGAGGATTCCTTAGGTTAGTATGTATCCAGGTTTTTTCTCAGGGAGTGATTCCCCAACTACATGTCCTCGGAATGTAATGGTTCGCTTTAGCATGTCAAGGGCTTGGGTCGAGTTCGTCGCCCTTTCACTTGATCTTCGATGGAATGGTGGATTTGATAATGTCGAATTCACTAACTTCCCCTGCTTTTAAGGTACAATGGCACGCTGCCGAGGGGGCGACATTTCGGACGCCCATCACGAAGACTAACCCCGTAGCGACGAGGACCCTTCGGCTTGGGTTGCTCCATATCCCAGGGATAAATGGTCGTGCTTTTTGCAGGATGCGACAAATACATTCAACTGTCCAGAGGAACACACAGAAGGGGCTCCGGCCAACTGGATGCTTCAAATTCCCCATCGGGACCGAAGGATATGCTCGACGTATCTGGAAAAACGGTTTCCCATGTACGAATTTGCTTTCAAAGAGGCGGGGATGCGCCTTCCCTTCAACAATTTCCAGGTCGGGGTTTTCCAATGGCTCCAGTTGGCACCTCCCCAACTCCATCCAAACGCGTTGGCATTTATGCGGGCGTTCGAGCTCGTCTGCCAATACCTGGGGATAGGCGCCACGCTGTCCCTTTTCTTCCTCATCTTTCATCTGCAAAGACAATTTGTCCAAGGGAGACGGGCGTGGGTATCCTTCAAGCAGTTCGGGAAACTCTTCCGGCCTTATCTGGAGTCTGTTCGAAATTTAAAAGAGAGGTACTTCGTCATGAAGCCCCTGACGGACGCGGCCATAGATTCTCTCTATAACCGCATGGAAGAGGTGGAGGACGGGCGACCAGTTACCCGATTTATTGCCCGATTCCCGCTCGAATGGCAGTGGAGGCATTACGAGCAATGGCCCGAATACTATGCGGTGAAACCCGAGGACTTGGATGCCCAAGATCAACTTTCGTACGAGAAGTTGTCGGCTTATGTTAAAGGTTTCTCCCCTGCAAAGTGTGTGGACGTGAACGACGACCTGTTGTTTGACTAGGAGGGGGAGTATCTCTTAGTCAATAGGTTGTTCAATACTAAGGCCTTGCTCGAGTGCTCCTCGAATAGGGAAGCCATGAGGCTTTTGGGAAAGGCGTAGCTATTTATTGTCTCCTTTTATAAGCGAGGACGTGTCCGCTCTGTTTTTTATTTTTCCAACTCGAATAACGATTCTCTTTGATTGCATGTCGAATGGCGTCTCTTTCTGAGTGTTTGTTGAAACTGAGGCCCAAAAACGCATCCACTTCTGGACCACGAAGCAGATTCACCCAGCTTCAGGAGCAAGCCAACTCTACTGGTCGGGGTAGTGGTTCCCCCTCCTCCTTGAAAAATCCAGCTTCTTCTGATCCGACCAAGGTTCCGGTCAACGAGCCTGTGGCCAAGAGGAAGCGTGAAGATAACGCTGCGGGCGTACCATCCGAGGGTGACAAAACATCTGCGGGGGTTTTCGTGTTTCCTCCGATCTATCTAAACCACGACCTTTTCCACGAGGGGGTCTCCCTCGGTGTGCACGAGGAGGAGAGGGAGGCCATTTTGACTGAAGACAAGGAGCTTCACTGAAAGCACTTGGCCGAGGATGTTGATGGGTTATCTGTAACGTATAGCCTAAATATAGTACTGCAAGTGCACAGCCTATCGAAGTAATATATAAGATTATCGAACCACAGAGACCAATTGTCAATCTATCAACTCTATTGCTAAGGTGCTTATCTAAGGTGAACAAGAATATTGATGTGAGTGCAGTGCAACAAAGTAAAGGAGCGAAGTAAATAACAGTTTAAAAGACAGGTTGGAATGTAAATCATGTAATCAGATATTGGTCCGGTCATGCGTAGATGAAACTACTTATGGGGCAGTATTTTCTATTGATAGCAAAGAATCAATTTAACGGGAACTTGTAGCTTTTGACTACTAAGAACCGAATTTACTCTTTAAATTAAATTCCTTTATTGTCACATATAAAGGGTGCCTTCCGCGTTAAAGACGTAAACCTATTTTTAAGAAATTGATAGTTTTGACTTAACAGAAAAGTAATTTTACTTGGAAATATTAACTTAAAGAGACTTTTGGCTTTTGACCAAGAGTCAGATTTCAAACCTACAAACGCGTCCGAAAATAGTTTCAAAATCGTTTTCTAAAAAGGTCAATGATTCCTATTTAACCAATCAACGGCTTTCTCTCTTTTTGTTTGGTTAAATAATAATCAAGTCGTATCATTAGTTTGGACGGCTTTCGATCTTACCCAATAAACATTTAAACATAATTGACTTAAGTTAAAAGCAAAACATCCCCAGAGTATTTTCACTAGCATGATAATTGGAACACGACCATGATGACAATCATTACATCCAAACCTTTATAGTTTATCCAGACATAATAAGTGCGAGTCTATAAAATGTGTAGACTATGATAAGAGCGAGTAAGTAAAAGAGTGCGAGTCTATAAAACGTGTAGACTCTAGTAAGAGCATTTAGAGTCTATAAAACGTGTAGACTATGGTAAGAGCATTTAGAGTCTATAAAACGTGTAGACTATGATAAGAGCAATTAAGTAAAAGAGTGCGAGTCTATAAAACGTGTAGACTATGGTAAGAGCATTTAGAGTCTATAAAACGTGTAGACTATGGTAAGAGCATTTAGAGTCTATAAAACGTGTAGACTATGGTAAGAGCATTTAGAGTCTATAAAACGTGTAGACTATGGTAAGAGCAATTATAAGTAAAGAAATGCAATAAAATAGAACCTTGCTCCAGTCGGAGACTTGAATCTGATACAAATCTGCGGAATGGTAAGGCTGGTATGATGAACTTCAACCAAAGTGCTCCAAGACTCGATTACAACTCAATCTACACCGCAATAACTCCCCGATGTGAAGAGATTATTACTTTACAGAAACTGATAGTATATGGCTTAAGATTGTACTAAGCTTGGATGAAACTAAAAAATGAAAATCGAAAACTATTTATAGAGGATCCTTGAGATGCGTAAAGACCAGCATGCCCCTCAACTTCTTCTGAGCGGGAAACTTTTGTGAAGGCCGCGGGCGCGGTGGCAGTGGCCGCGGGCGCGGTGGCTGGAACTGCCAGATCGTGGGAACGTGGCAGTTGGTCTCTGGGTGAAAGTGGGCCACATCATCGCGTTCCCTGTAGCCGGCGCGGCGCTGAACGCCATAAGTGCAGAATATCTTGAAAAACCCTAATTTCTTGGCGTTTTGGCTCGTTTCTTCACAGAAGGCTCTGAAATGACAAGAATCCTGAAAACAAAGGAAAAAGGAACATAATACGAGAAAATGATAATAAAAACTAAGGAAAACATGTGATATTTGAGTCAGAAACATAGTGCGATTTAGTGCGATCAAATCCTCCCACGCTTAGACCTTTTCTTGTCCTCAAGCAACAACTCTTAGAAGTAGATGAAAGAAAATTATGGTGTATACAGGTTTTGGGCAAAGAGGGCTTCTAAGTTCGAGTAAGGGTGTGTTGTCAGGCACTAACTATCTGAACCAAGGGTATCGTAATTACACTACTCGCAGAAATGCGGACATAAACCTCATAAGTATACAGATCGATCCTAATATCCTTACTATGCTAAGACTTCTTTTTGTACGAGGTCCTTTTTCATTCAGGCGCAATCACATTAAGCCCGTTATCCGTACATACTCATGGTGTAGTGACCGGTTAGTGACTCTGATCTCAAGTGATGGGATTCTGGTACAAGAGTTGGTTTAACCCCTTTTTATTTTACCCATTTGCAGTTGCGGGGGATCGGACCGTAGTCCGCCCTACCAAGTCCAGCACCAGATACCTCTGGACCAACTACAACGGATGTGCCTTATATATATATATATATATATATATATATATATATATATATATATATATATATATATATATATATATATATATATATTTTTATTAGTGCTTACAACTTTCTTGAGTTGAGTAATCTTTGTGAGGATCACCCAACTCGTAGTCGTGTTCATACTTTATTTTATAAACTTTTAAGGCAAAATAGAGATCATCCACTTATATTCATCGATCCTACACTTAGAGCATGCTTAGGCCGGAGCTGACTGCTAAGATAAACTACTTGAAGACCTATTTGTACAGTTTTATTCAAAATCATAGCATATTGGGAAGAAAGGATCTAATCTAAATGTTCAAAAAGGCTTACGGTGTTAAAACGATAACGAATTTTTCAAAAAGTGAGTGCCCAAGAAATAGACCCTATCTAGGACCTGTCTCATAGCCCAAATCCTTAAAAACAACCACAATTCTTTGAAAAAGATTTTGTAAAAATTTTGTAAGGCTAAAAAGTGGGGGAAATGAAAGGGTACACTACGCAGAAAGACTCGCCTATCACATGCATTTTATTAACTACGAATATAACATACCTAAAAGGAAAAATGCGGAAGGGAAATAAAAGCAGGAAAAACGGGAAATAAAAGCGATAAATTCTCCTCCCATACTTAAATCGGACATTGTCCTCAATGTTCCAAAATAAGGTAGGAGGAGGTACCTGAAAACGCTAGTGGGGGCCACTAGGACCTTCACCATCCTGGTTGGTACGACCGGAACGGCGGCTACGGCTGCGACGGCGGCTCTCTCGGTCCAAAACTAGCTGCTCCATTCTCTCTGTCAAGGCGGCATTTGCCGCTTGTAGCTCTTGGGTCCTACCAATGAGGGTGCCTTGGGTTGCCTCCATCAATTGGAAGTGACGAGCGTATGTGGTCTGGTTAAGGTGCTGTTCTCTCTGGAAAGCCAGCTGACTTTCCATAATAGTGCACAGAGAGCTAGCATTTTGCTGTTAGGATGCTTGCATGAAGGCCATGTTATCGGCCGCCTGTTGCTGCAAAGTAGCAAGGAGGGTGTCCCTCTGGGCCTCTCGGGCCATATGCTCACGCCACATGTCCTCAGTGACATGGAAACTAGGAGCTGTACCTGCATGTGGGTTAGAAGTAGATGGTGTCGTGTGTGGTGGTGAAAAGTGGGGTGGTTCTTCCGTACGGAAATCGTACTCATCATCAGTGTTGTTACCCTCATTTAAAGGTAGATTTGGGGGAAACGGACCAATAAAAGCAGGAGCGTTGAGATCGTAGGTCCAGTTACGCTCAAATCTGATATCAGTACGACGGGTGCAAGGAATAACAACACTGGGTACAGCGGCACCTCCAACCATGAGGAAGTAACCACCTTCCCTCCTCGTCTTGCATAAACGCATATCCTTTAAAAATTTAAGATTTGCAATACGAGGAGGGAGTGGCTCAAGGGTGGCAAGTTCTGTATCCAATCCTATGGCACGGGCAATAGTAGTAATCAGTCCACCAAAGGAAATCGGCCCACCTTTTCTTAAAACATGGTGCATGTGGGCAATCATAAATGGGACTGGATTAACTTTGGTGTCTGTGAGGCAGCTCTGCATGATAATTAATTCTTTAGCATTCACCTTGTTTGGGTTTTCTCGAGCAAAGATGGTGGATGCTAAAAGAAATCTAAAAACACGAAGGGCAGGATTGTGGATATGAGAAGCAAGTAGGCCATCAAAAGATGTTGCATTTTGTTTAGTAATCCTGGCCCAAAATGCTTCAAATGCCCAATCCGTGTCTAAAGGTGCTTCACAAACGGCACCATCCCCATAAGGCCATCCTAACATGGCAGCTAGACCGTCAGTGAAGTAGTCATATTCAACATTAAACATTCTAAATTTTACTCCACCTACGGCGCTAGCAGTGTTAGGAGAGACGTTATAAATTAAAGAACTCAAAAATTCGAACGTCAGCCTAGGGTAGGTTGGTGCTTGAGTAGCAAAAATATCATGCATGCCTAGTTTGTCGAGAAGGAAAAATACATTATGGTATATACCTAATGAATATAGACAGTTTTCATTGATATACCTGGTAGAGTGTATTGGTGTTGTTAGCAATTTCTCAAGCCGCTTTTGTTGTCTTTCTCCGGGTTGGCCATCTCGTAAAATGTAGCCGTGATACTCCATAGGATTTTCTTGTGGATGAATATAAAGAGAAAGAATGGGATGTAGAAGTAGTGAAGGTGTGAGGAAGAAAATGAAATAGTGGGGGTATTTATAGGTAGTGAAAAAAAATGGTGGTTGATGAATATTTATGATGGGAATAAATGTAGTGGGGTAGGTATGGATAATAAAGGAAGTTATGGGGGGTTAAGAATGGAAGAAAATGGGATTGGAAGTGGAAAAAGAGGCAAAATGGGGGGAAAACCGAGCCACTAGCCGTTAGGTGACCGTTACGTCACCGCGGGCGCGGCAGGGATCACCGCGGGCGCGGTCAGGGCGAGCCAAGTTGGGCCGGTCTTGCTTCCTTTCCATTGGGCTTTTCCTTCCTTGCCATTAGCTTCAATTTTTGGAGGTGTACCTAGTTTTCTTACGAACGTGCATATATGTATGTGAATACATATATACATGTATATTTATTTATTTTTATATCAAAATTTTCATTATGGTGACCAGAAAAACAAAAACATTAGTAAATGAAAGATATATATAGAGAAAAAAACACATATGCATATGTATATATAGGTACGGACATCGGGTCACCAAAATAGTTATTAATAATGCAGGAAACAGATAATGCAAATAAAAATGAGTCTGAAAAGGAAATCAACATAATACTAATAATACTAGAACTAGAGATCTCGTGAATAACACAGATCTATCGCCAACCGGGAGGATGCTCTGCAGGAGTGTCTGGGCCACGCAGCTCAGTCAGCTGGCGTCGAATCTCTGCCACCTCGTGAGCTAATTCATCTAACTCACCAGCAAAGGTAACATCATTCAGTTCCAACTGTAAATGAAGGTCAGCCACCTCATTACGGAGAGTGGCTATCTCAGTGCGCATAGCAGTCAACAGAGTGCGAATATCAGGTTCCTACAAGCTGACGTTATTAGTAAGAACAGTAGTGCGTGTAACCTCGGGTCGGGATGTGTGATCTGGAGTAGAGTCCTCGGGAGCAGGAGTGTATTCAGGAGTAGGATCTTCGGAAGCAGGAGTGTATTCTGGAGTGGGATCTTCGGAAGCAGGAGTATATTCTGGGGCATACTCTGATATCTCACCCCAACCTTCTACAAAATAGTTCCAATTAGCAGGGTTGGAAACACAAGTCATCTGAGGGTCTGGCAGTGTGAAGGTGTAAACTGTCTGGTCATCGATGAGCAATCTGTATTGATATGGGTGGAAAGAGGCCCTCCTCATGAGCCCACGATCCATGCAAAAGTCTAAATCCAGGAAAGTATATCCACAGTATGGGGTCAGCTGTGCTATCATACTGTCCAAACCCAAAGCAGAAGCTATCTGTGTCACATTCCCTCCGGAATGAATGAGTCCTACAGCGGATCGAGCAGTCTGCTCGAGGCTCTCTATCAGAAAACCTCCACTAGCTATAGGTCTGGACTGACTGGCACAGTATAGGAAAAGGATCTCCTCAGCGGTGACTAAGTGGTCACAGTAACTCCTCCCAAAGAAAGTGTGGCACAGAATCATCTCGAAGTATCGGAAAGCCGGGTTATGGATCTTCCTGGACAGCTGGGTAGAGGGGTCAAGGCTGGCTCCATCAGTAATGTCCTGCCAAAATTTATCAATATCTCTGTCCATATAGTAACTCAATGGTAACTCAGTGATAGCGGTCGGTCCAGTTTGGAAACAAAGCAAATCCCCAAATTCTTTGATGGTCAGGGTATACTCGGTACCAAACAATCTGAAACTTAGGCATCCTCGCTCATCTCCTTCACCCACCCATGGGTTATAATCCACAGAGCTAAGAAACTCCAGAGTAAGGTTCCTGTAGGTTTTGTGGACATCATCAGCATAATAATCTCAGCCAAGTTGGTTGCACAGATACCTAATACTTGGCTCAATCCCGAGTGCCTCCATGCAGCTCTGATCGGGGTACCTAGTGGGTACCACAGGTCTAGCAGATAAGGTAGCAAATCGGGCTTT
Organism: Vicia faba; assembly: GCA_948472305.1. Classification (NCBI taxonomy): domain Eukaryota; kingdom Viridiplantae; phylum Streptophyta; class Magnoliopsida; order Fabales; family Fabaceae; genus Vicia; species Vicia faba. The sequence continues at coordinate 870,544,082 of OX451736.1, read as the reverse complement.
TTGTGCTTCATCCCTGAAAATCACAAGCATACCATCGGGGTAATGCATCCTGAAAATATAAACACAAGAAATTAGTCCAGATAAAACATATATAAATTAATAAAATAAAATAAAATTAAGAATAAACCATGGGTTGCCTCCCATGCAGCGCTTGTTTAACGTCTTTAGCTTGATGATTAGATCTTACTTTATGTGGGTATTGGTGGGTCTATAAGAATATGACTAGAGTAGTCAACAGGAAAATCGCCTCCTTTGTATAGCTTCAGTCTTTGTCCATTTACCACAAATGGAGCGCATGAATTGTTTTTGATTTCTACTGCTCCCGACTTTAGAACTTTTGACACTTCAAATGGACCTGTCCATCTTGAACGAAGCTTACCAGGAAAAAGTTGTAACCTTGAGTTAAATAGGAGAACAGGGTCACCAATGTTGAAATCTTTCTTGATGATTTTTTTATCATGCCACATCTTGGTTCTTTCCTTATATATGATGGCATTCTCATAGGCATTCAAGTGAAGCTCTTCCAGCTTGTGAATGTCCAGGATACGTTTTTCTCCGGCTTTTAGGTAATCTAGATTCAAGGATTTAATGGCCCAATATGCTTTATGTTCTAGTTCGAAGGGTAAATGACAGGACTTTCCATAAACCAATTGATAAGGAGTTGTTCCAATAGGGGTTTTATAAGCCGTTCTATAAGCCCATAAGGCGTCTTTAAGTTTTCCAGACCAGTCTTTTCTGGATAATGATACGGTTTTCTCTAGGATCTGCTTAATCTCCCTATTCGATACTTCTACTTGGCCACTGGTTTGCGGGTGATATGGTGTTGCTACTCTATGTTTTACTCCGTATTTTCTTAGAAGCTTGTCAAATATCTTAGATATAAAATGCGATCCTCCATCACTTATGACTAACCTCGGGGTTCCAAACCTAGGAAAAATAATATTCTTAAACAGTTTGATAACTACCTTGGTATCGTTTGTGGGTGATGCAACAGCTTCTATCCACTTTGAGACATAATCGACAGCTACTAGGATATACTTGTTACCCATTGAGGAAGGAAAAGGTCCCATGAAATCTATACCCCAGACATCAAATATTTCCACTTCTTGGATGTTACTTAAAGGCATTTCATCACGTCTTGAGATGTTCCCAGTGCGTTGGCATCGGTCACATTTTGTAATGTAAGTGTGGACATCGCGCCATACAGTAGGCCAATAAAAACCTGCTTGAAATATTTTGGCGCATGTTTTAGATGTGCTTGCATGTCCACCATAAGGTGCAGCATGACAATGTTTAATGACGTTGCCTACTTCTTCTTCAGTTGAGTTTATCCCAGCTATTAATCTTTCATAAGTAGAGTGATCGTCTATAGGTATAAGTTCAGGTTTAAGGTGTTCTACCCTAGAGAGATGATCAGCTACTAAGTTTTCAGCTCTTTTTTTATCCTTAATATCCAAGTCAAATTCTTGGAGTAAAAGAACCCATCTGAGCAATCTAGGCTTAGCATCTTTCTTACTTAACAAGTACCGGATTGCTGCATGATCTGTGTATACTATTATTTTTGCTCCCACCAAATAAGATCGAAATTTATCAATAGCAAAAACTACGGCTAGCAATTCCTTTTCTGTGGTTGTATAATTTAGCTGGGCAGCGTCTAGTGTTCTACTAGCGTAGTGAATAGCATGCAGTTTCTTGTCTTTTCTTTGCCCTAGTACAGCTCCTACAGCGAAATCACTAGCATCGCACATGATTTCAAAGGGTTGTGTCCAATCAGGTGGTCTTATGATAGGTGCTGAAATAAGAGCTTGCTTTAAAACTTCAAAGGCTTCAAGACATTTTTGGTCGAATTCAAACTCGACATCCTTCATCAATAAGTTAGTTAAAGGTTTTGTTATTCCGGAAAAATTCTTGATGAAACGTCGGTAGAACCCGGCATGTCCTAGAAAACTTCTTACTTCCCTAACGGTCTTAGGTGGGTTTAGGTTTTCTATAACTTCTATCTTGGCCTTATCAACTTCTATACCTCTTTCAGAAATAATGTGTCCCAAGACTATCCCTTCATTTACCATAAAGTGGCACTTTTCCCAATTCAACACAAGGTTTACTTCCACACATCTTTTTAAGATTTTCTCTAAGTTTGAGAGGCAGTTTTTGAAATCAAACCCACACACTGAAAAATCGTCCATAAATACTTCCATAATTCCATCTAGGTAGTCTGCGAAAATTGACATCATACAACGTTGGAAAGTGGCAGGTGCATTACAGAGTCCAAAGGGCATTCGTCTATAAGCGAATGTTCCATAAGGGCAAGTAAATGTGGTTTTTTCTTGGTCCTCTGGGTGAATAGGGATTTGGAAAAACCCCGAATACCCATCAAGATAGCAGAAATATGAGTGTCTTGCTAGACGTTCAAGCATCTGATCTATAAATGGGAGAGGGAAATGGTCTTTTCTCGTTGCCTTATTCAACTTTCTGTAATCTATACACATACGCCATCCTCCTTCTGTTCGTTTTGTCACATGCTCACCTTTCTCATTTTCCATAATAGTGATACCTCCTTTCTTGGGTACCACATGGACTGGGCTTACCCATTCACTATCCGAAATTTGGTATATGATACCAGCTTCTAATAACTTAAGAACTTCTTTCTTGACTACATCACTCATGATAGGGTTTATTCTTCTTTGATGTTCTCTTGAGGGTTTTGAATCTTCTTCTAGCATAATCCTATGCATGCATACGAATGGGCTTATACCTTTTAAATCTGAAACTTTATACCCTAAAGCTGAGGGATATTTTCGCAAGGTATCTAAGAGTTGATTTGTTTCTATTTGGTTTAGAGCGGCGCTAATTATAACAGGTCTATTCATCTCCTCATCCAAAAACTCATATCTTAGATTCTTGGGTAGTTCCTTAAGTTCTATAGTGGGTTTCTCAGTACGCGGCATAAGGTCAGGGGTAAGAGCTAAGCATTTGAAAAGGTTGTCGTCAATGTGCGGTTCGATACTCTTAAATCCGTCATCCTCTAAAATAGGGGTTGATGGTAATTTGATTAAAGATTCGTTTTGTTCGAGCTCATTTACACATTCGTCAATGACGTCGATGGCATAACACGCATCTCCTATCACTGGTGCCATTAGAAACTTTGATAAAATGAACTCAATCTTTTCATCTCCTACCTCGAAAGTCAGTTTCCCTTTCTTAACATCTATTATAGCTCCGGCGATCGATAGGAATGGTCTTCCTAAGAGGATTGGGATGTCTTCATCTTCTTTAATATCCATTACGACGAAGTCGGTCGGAATGTACAACTGACCAATCTTGACAGGTATGTCTTCTAAAATACCCATGGGATATTTGACAGATCTATCAGCTAGTTGTAAGGACATCTTAGTAGGTTGAAGTTCTCCTAATTTTAACCTCTTACAGACGGCCAGAGGCATCAGACTTACGCTTGCTCCTAAGTCTAAAAATGCTTTGTCTATCATATGGTTACCTAGGATGCAAGGGATAGAAAAACTTCCAGGGTCTTTATCTTTCTTGGCGAGTTTATTTTCGGATATAGAATGACATTCTAAAGGCTTGGGATCATCGAGTCGCCGTTTATTGGTCAAAATATCTTTCAAGAACTTAGCATATGATGGTATCTGGGTTATAGCTTCAGTAAAAGGAATCTCTACATGGAGTTTCTCTATTACCTTAATAAACTTTTGGTACTGGTTTTCTACTTTGGTGTTTTTCAGCCTCTGTGGGAACGGAATAGGTGGTTTATAAGGTTGTTGAGTGTTATTCCCTACTTCTGGTTTTGATTGCTTTTCTGGTTTCTCTGGTTCCTCTACCTGGTCTTTAGGTGTAGCATCTTCCATAGGTTTTTCTGATGTGCTTAAGTTAGGATTTCTAGGCCCTTCATAACTAGTTCCACTTCTTAAGGTGATAGAATTTGCTTGGCCTTTTGGATTTGGTTGAGTTTGTCCAGGAAATTGTCCTCCAGGTGCAACTTGTACAGAGGTGTTTTGTGCTACTTGGGAAATCTGAGTCTCAAGCATTTTGGTGTGGGTTATCATTATGGTCAAACTTGGTTGCCAGTTGAGTAACTAGTTCGTTCGTGTGAATGTGTTGGTTCATAAACTCCTTATTTTGCTGAGTTTGAGTCTGAATAAAGGTGTCTATGGTTTCTTTAAGGTTTGGTCTTGGGGGCACTATTTGCATAGGTTGGTTTTGTTTTTGCGTTTGGAATCCTTGAGGTCTCGAAGGTCCGGGATTTTGGATAGGGTTATTGTTTTTGTAAGAGAAATTCGGGTGGTTCCTCCATCCAGGATTGTAGGTATTCGAGAAAGGGTTCCCTTGGGTATAGTTAACTTGGTCTGAGCTAGATTTGTTCAAAAGGTTACAGTCAACGGTTTGATGTCCTTGAGTTCCACAGAGTTCGCATTCCGATTGGACTGCTGCTACTGTGGTTGGGTTTTGAGACATGTTCTCGACTCTCAAAGCTAGGGCGTCCATCTTGGCATTAATCATGTCCATGCAACTTACCTCATGCTTTCCTCCATGGCTCTCCTTTTTCTCTACTGTCGCTCGTTCTAATCCCCACTGGGCGTGGTTTTGGGCCATGTCCTCTATTAGGGCACAAGCGTCAGGGTAAGGTTTGTTCATCAACGCTCCGCCAGCGGCAGCGTCTATGGACATCTTTGTGTTGTAATGGAGTCCATTATAGAAAGTATGTATGATTAACCATTGCTCCAGGCCATGGTGCGGACAAGCTCTTAAAAGTTCTTTATATCTCTCCCAGGCATCAAAAAGTGATTCACCTTGGTTTTGGGTGAAACAAGTGATCAGGTTCCTAAGAACAGCGGTCTTGCTTGGTGGAAAATATCTCGCAAGAAAAGCTCTCCTAAGGTCTTCCCAAGTTGTTATTGAGTTAGCTGGAAGGGCGTCTAACCAGTCGTGAGCTTTACCTCTAAGGGAAAAAGGAAACAGTCTTAAACGGATGGCTTCGGGTGTGGCTCCATTTGCCTTAAGGGTGTCAGCTAACTGGATAAATACCTTTAAATGTTGATTCGGGTTCTCGGTAGCGAGACCAGCGAATTGGTTTTGTTGTACTAATTGTAATAATGAGGGCTTTAGTTCAAAGTTGTTGGTAGTTATAGTAGGGTTTACTATACTGGAACTAGGTTCCTCGTTAGATGGTTGGGCAAATTCCTTGAGTGGTCTTTGGTTACGATCTTCTGCCATAGCTCTTCTTATCTTGCGTATAAAAAGACGGGCACGAGCGTAACGTTCAGGTTCTACTAAAGGATCTATTAGGTTACCGGTGCTACGATTTCTACGCATCTACCGGCTAGAATAGCCTTAGTCTAAACGGGATAACAATAGGGTACGAAATTTGACGAAGTTGGTCCCCGGCAACGGTGCCAAAAACTTGATGGGTTATCTGTAACGTATAGCCTAAATATAGTACTGCAAGTGCACAGCCTATCGAAGTAATATATAAGATTATCGAACCACAGAGACCAATTGTCAATCTATCAACTCTATTGCTAAGGTGCTTATCTAAGGTGAACAAGAATATTGATGTGAGTGCAGTGCAACAAAGTAAAGGAGCGAAGTAAATAACAGTTTAAAAGACAGGTTGGAATGTAAATCATGTAATCAGATATTGGTCCGGTCATGCGTAGATAAAACTACTTATGGGGCAGTATTTTCTATTGATAGCAAAGAATCAATTTAACGGGAACTTGTAGCTTTTGACTACTAAGAACCGAATTTACTCTTTAAATTAAATTCCTTTATTGTCACATATAAAGGGTGCCTTCCGCGTTAAAGAGGTAAACCTATTTTTAAGAAATTGATAGTTTTGACTTAACAGAAAAGTAATTTTACTTGGAAAGATTAACTTAAAGAGACTTTTGACTTTTGACCAAGAGTCAGATTTCAAACCTACAAACGCGTCCGAAAATAGTTTCAAAATTGTTTTCTAAAAAGGTCAATGATTCCTATTTAACCAATCAACGGCTTTCGCTCTTTTTGTTTGGTTAAATAATAATCAAGTCGTATCATTAGTTTGGACGGCTTTCGATCTTACCCAATAAACATTTAAACATAATTGACTTAAGTTAAAAGCAAAACATCCCCAGAGTATTTTCACTAGCATGATAATTGGAACACGACCATGATGACAATCATTACATCCAAACCTTTATAGTTTAGCCAGACATAATAAGTGCGAGTCTATAAAACGTGTAGACTATGATAAGAGCGAGTAAGTAAAAGAGTGTGAGTCTATAAAACGTGTAGACTATGGTAAGAGCATTTAGAGTCTATAAAACGTGTAGACTATGGTAAGAGCATTTAGAGTCTATAAAACGTGTAGACTATGGTAAGAGCAATTAAGTAAAAGAGTGCGAGTCTATAAAACGTGTAGACTATGGTAAGAGCATTTAGAGTCTATAAAACGTGTAGACTATGGTAAGAGCAATTATAAGTAAAGAAATGCAATAAAATAGAACCTTGCTCCAGTCGGAGACTTGAATCTGATACAAATCTGCGGAATGGTAAGGCTGGTATGATGAACTTCAACCAAAGTGCTCCAAGACTCGATTACAACTCAATCTACACCGCAATAACTCCCCGATGTGAAGAGATTATTACTTTACAGAAACTGATAGTATATGGCTTAAGATTGTACTAAGCTTGGATGAAACTAAAAAATGAAAATCGAAAACTATTTATAGAGGATCCTTGAGATGCGTAAAGACCAGCATGCCCCTCAACTTCTTCTGAGCGGGAAACTTTTGTGAAGGCCGCGGGCGCGGTGGCAGTGGCCGCGGGCGCGGTGGCTGGAACTGCCAGATCGTGGGAACGTGGCAGTTGGTCTCTGGGTGAAAGTGGGCCACGTCATCGCGTTCCCTGTAGCCGGCGCGGCGCTGAACGCCATAAGTGCAGAATATCTTGAAAAACCCTAATTTCTTGGCGTTTTGGCTCGTTTCTTCACAGAAGGCTCTGAAATGACAAGAATCCTGAAAACAAAGGAAAAAGGAACATAATACGAGAAAATGATAATAAAAACTAAGGAAAACATGTGATATTTGAGTCAGAAACATAGTGCGATTTAGTGCGATCAGATGTGGCTATTGTGATGAGGGTGATCGAGATGGCCCTTTCGTTCAACGAAGAGTCCTCGAGTGCTCAAGCCGCTCTCGACACGGCCTACGCCAAAATACATAAGCTGAAGGTCAAGAATGAGAAGTTGAAGGCCGATATCCTCAACCATGAGTCAAGATTCGAGGACCAAGTTCAACTTCTCAAGGATTTAAACGAGCTGAGGCCTCAGTTGGAGATGGCCACAAGGGAGAACGAGCGTTTGGTCGCTCGTAATTTGGAGCTAGAAGGGATGACCGCGTCGTCCGAGGATGAGACTGAGACAAAGAAGAACATGGTGATCAGGGCGGATTTTATTGCTCGCATCCGCTTACTCGAGCAGGACGTGGTTGATACTCTTGGATACGACTTCAACATTGCCTTCGAGCAATTGAGGATCTTGAATCCTGGGGTCGAGTTAGTGGTCGAGAGGGAGGGGCCATTCATCCAAGTTTTTGATGGGAAGATCCTTTATCCCTCGAGTAGCAGCGACGGGGAGGATAAAGTTTGATTGTGTTCAGTTCCGGGACTATGTGTATATTGTTTTTTTAGGGCCTGTGTGCCTGCTATCATTCTTTTAATTTTGAGGCCGTCGTGCCAAAATTGTAAATTTGAACAACGTCGGACCTTGTGGTCGGCATATTATAATTGCGTTATCTATTAATTGTTTCTTTGAGTAATTGATAACTTTTGGATGTACGTGCCCGACCATTGTTGTGGTCGTTATGAATATTTTCATGAAGTTCATGTTCACATGGAGATACTTGTTCGGCCCTAAAGTCGGTTTGACACACTTCGAAATGTGTCGAGGGCGCGAAGTGGCTATCCACGGGACAGGCGTATGACCGCGATCGGGATCCTACGCTCGTGGCGTGAACTGCCCATCGCAAGCTGGGTGTTCTGCCATGTTGCGGTACTTCGACAGCGGAGCCTGGTCGAGGTGTCCCTGTCGGGCAAGGATGTTGCTCGTCAATGTGAGTAAAATTATGCTTTCGTTGGTTGGTAGGCTGCGTCTGTACCTCGAACACCTACGTGGTCGAGATTTTCCCTTTGTCAACTAAAGGTGAATATTCGACGGCGAAAGTCTTCAACTAGTTAGGGACTTTAGCTGTAATATTGTTTCAGCTTTGCAGCATTCCAGGGTCGAGGAAGTGGTTCTCCATTTAATTGATCGAGTTAATATGCTCAGGTGTCTGTAGCTCTCTGGACGTGATAAGGTCCCTCCCAGTTTGCGGCCAACTTTCCTTCGCAGGAATCCTTTTGGTTTCTTTTCAAGACTAGATTGTCGACCTGAAATTCGCGTCTTATAACTTTGCTGTCGTGGCGTAGGGCTACCTGGTGTTTCAGAGTGGACTCACGCAGGGTTGCTCCTGATCGGATTTCTTTGACAAGGTCGAGCTCGTCTCTCAGGGCCTCGTCATTCATCTCCTCGTCGAGGGGCATTTCAGTTTGACTAGATGGCTCAATGATTTCTACTGGGATGACTGCCTCGGTGTCGTAGGTCAGTCAGAATGAGGTCTCACCAGTCGTCAAATAGGGCGTCGTCTGGTAAGCCAATAGAACGCTATGTAGCTCTTTGACCCATCCCTTTTTTGCTTCGCCTAACCTGCACTTGAGTCCTCGCAAGATGACCCTATTTGTGGCCTCGGCTTGCCCATTAGTTTCGGGGTGCTCGACTGAGGTAAAATGTTGTTTGGTGTCGAGTTTGGAAATGAAGCTTTGAAAGCCTTGGTCGGTGAATTGGGTACCGTTATCTTTTACGAGCGACTGTAGGATTCCAAACCGGGCGAGCACGTTTCGTTTGTAGAAGCGGAGGATTTTATGCGAGGTGATTTTCGCGAGGGTTTCAGCCTCTATCCACTTTGTATAATAATCTACGACCATGATGAGGAATTTTTTTTGGTACGTCCCTTGTATGAATGGTCCGAGGATGTCCATTCCCCACCAGGCAAATGGCCACGGGGACAATAATATGTTCAACTCGTTTGGTGGGGCAAGGTGCATATCGGTATGCCTTTGGCACTTGTCACATCTCTTGACGTGGTATTGGGCGTCTTGCTACATTATCGGTCAATAGTACCCCGCTCGCAACGCTTTCCTTGCTAGGGACTTACCGCCCATGTGTTGGGCATTAATCCCTTCGTGTATTTCCCGTAGTATCTCGGGGACCGCGGATTCTTAGATGCACTTTAAGTGTGGGATGGAAAATCCCCTACGATATAGCTTGTGCTCGAGCACCACATAGGAGCATGCTCGTCGTTTGGTCGCGGCTGCTTCTCTTTGGTCCAGGGGGAGTTCCCCCCTTTGTTAGGAAGTTGAATACCAGGGTCATCCAGCACGAGTTGTCTTCAATGGCGTTTACCTTAGGTAGAGTCGTGGATTTTTCGATGATCGGGCGAGATAGAGATTCTTGTATGACAGATTTGTTTCTGCCTTTCTTTTTCATACTTGCGAGCTTTGAAAGTATGTCGGCCCTTGTGTTTTGCTCGCGTGGTACATTCGAAATTTATGCCCAGTTGAACTTTTTCATATGTTCCATGACCAAGTTCAGATATTAGATGAGGTTGTTGTTCTTAGCATAGTATTCCCCTTGAACTTGGGACGCGATGAGTTGAGAGTCCGTGAAAATTTGTATCTCACGGGCGCCTAAATCCTCGGCCAGTCTTAGACCTACGAGTAGGGCCTCGTATTCCGCCTGGTTGTTCGAGGTTGGAAAGGAGAGGGTGAGCGAATGCTCGATCACCACGCCTTCCTCGTTCTCGAGGAGGATCCCCGCATCGCTCCCGATCGAGCTAGAGGCTCCATCGGCAAAGATGATCCACTAGTGCTCTTTCCTTGCGGGGGGTTATGAGTAGTCATCTCCGTGAAGAAATCGGCTAGAGCCTGTGCCTTTAGGGTCTTCCTTCTCTCGTATTGGACGTCAGATTCTGAAAGTTCCAAGGACCACTTCAACATTCGACGCGCCATGTCTAGTCGACCTAGGAGCTATTTCACGTGCTGGTCTATTTGCACCATGATCGTGTGCACGAGGAAATAGTGTCTGATCCTTCTCGTTGCATTGACGAGGGCCAGAGCCATTTTTTCTATCTGTTGGTACCTAACCTCGAGCCCTTGGAGTGTCTTGCTCGTGAAATAAACGAGTTTTTGTCCGTCATGCTTCTCACGAATGAGGGTTGCGCTGACAGCTTTGACTGAGATGTCTAGGTATAGAAACAAGGTTTCCCCGTCGACTGGTTGCGATAACACGGGCGGCTGCGAGAGGCTTTGTTTGAGATGGAGCAGGGCCTGCTCGTATTCCTCGGTCCATTCTAAAGTCGCTTCCTTGAGAGGGAGCTTGAAGAAAGGGAGGGCGTGTTGAGCGGATTTTGCAACGAAACGGGATAGTGAGGTGAGCATGTCATTCAAGACTTGTATGGATTTTTTCGACGTATGTGTGGGGAGGTCAGAGAAAGATTGGAACTTGTCGGGGTTGGCTTTGATTCCTCGTTCTGTTAAGTAGAAGCCGAGGAACTTGCCCGCCTTGACCCCGAACATGCACTTCTCGGGGTTAAACCTCATTTTGCATTGCCTTGCTTGGGCGAAGACTTCCCTGAGATGAGCAGCATGGCCGGTGTCTACTCGGGACTTGAAGATCATGTCTGTGATACGGTGGGAGAACTGACTTGATGTTTTGCGTTTCGAACGCATTTGTGCGGATAGAAAGAGTCGCCACTGACTTTTCTTTTATCCAAAAGGAAAGGTAAAAAAGCACAGGAAAGACCTTTCGAGATTATTTCTCGGGTTCGAGGGGTAGATTATGAAAAGGGAAGGTATTAGAACCCTTTTCATCCATGGTTTTCCATGGGCTCTTAGTTACTTGTTTAGATCACTTGCTTTCATTTTACAGTGTGCTTGTGGTGTGGGCTTTGAAAGTATTTTGAAAAATCTCTTTGTAATGGTTCTCGTTTCTATAAGAACGCGTACAAAGTTTTGTTTCGAAAAGTGGTTCAAAGATATGTTTGTGAATCGTGTTTCGGAAAGTGTTTTGAAAAGATGTTTTGCAATGGTTCTCGTCTCTATAAGAACGTATACAAAATGTTTTGTATTTTGAAAAATGTTTAGAAATGAAAGTGTAGGTATAAAAAGTTTTTATCATGAATAAGCGAGTAACTAGGAGCAAATCTATCTACTTGAAAGCTCTTAAATTGTTCTTTTCTTCCGCCTTTTAATGGTGCTATCTTACCATTGATTTGGTAAGAAGCCCCATCGTTGGATGTGAAGGGACAGGCGCGGGTCAATTTTACAATCATCGAAAGTAACTTATGAGACGCTTTAGCAATTTTTGTAATGGACGAGATCGTTTTAATCAAAGGCAACGTCGAGGGTCATCAAGGGAGTACGGTCTTTTTATCGAAGGGTCATTGCTAAGGCGTCCCATATTCGAGGGACATGACTGTATTTCCGAGGCAACGAGCGAGGTTACCCTAGAGGTGCGTGTGTGAAAAAGTGTGTTGGTTTCAAGTTATTTTATTCTTTGATTAGGTTATCTAGCGATTGATTTTTGAATCTTGCCATACACACCTAATTACTATACAGTATAAGGAAAATAGTAAATTGCGGGAATTGAAATTCTATGCTATTACAAAGTATTCGGGAATGGGGGTATAATTTTTACAAATGGGGATGAATCAAATGCGATAGCAAGATCCAAATAACAAGCTATACAACCAAATCGAATTTTGTGCGATTAATGAAAGCTATAATAATCTATGAAATAAAATCAACAAAATATGGAAATGAAATTTTAAGTATTTACTTGAAGGGAAGAAAGTAAAACCTATTCTAAAAAATGAAATAATTGACTAAAAGAAATTAAAATCGTATGCATTATCTTTTTGTGTTTTTAATTATGTAAGTAACAAAAAATTAAAGAAGGATAAAACTAAATTCTATTATTAATTTTTTGGTGTTTTATTATATATAAATTAAATCTAAAACAAAGTTTATTAAAGAAAGAAAAATAAATTGATAAAAATTATTCACAAAGTCTAAATCAAATTAATTATAAAAAAAAGTATATTTTAAGTTTAATAGTATTTTGTATAACAGAAAAAAAATATAAAAAGGAAATAAACTAATAGTTAAATGGGCTAGAAATCAGTATAGTATGGGTGCATGGTTCATAAAATCTGATTGGACTTATGGATGATTTGGGGCGGAGGCCCAAAGAAAATGATAGTTTATTTGCTGTAACAAAAAAAAACAAACCAAATGGAGGTGAGGCCAGCAAAACGTAATGGGCTTAAGGGGCAAAGGTAAAGGAATATCAAACCCAAACCCAAGTTTCTAAACCAAACTTAACCACAGATTAAAGGAAAAACACAAAAATTAGGGTTTTGAAATGTTCCTCACGCGGCGCTGTTGTTCATCTCTCAATCGCTTATGTTTCTCTCTCTCACGAATTTCATGCTCATTCAGTTTTAAATGACAAAATATGTTTCGGTTTGATTATAGAGGAAGAGATTAAAAGGGGAAAAAGTGTTTACCGACAGATAAGAGAACTTCTCTTGAAAACTAAGGTAATGCTCTATCCTGTCTTTGTTTTTCTCTGTCTCTTCTCTTAGGAAATTGATTGGGTTGTGTTGATGTTCTTTTTCTATATTTTTCAGATTTGGCTCGTTCTGTTTCTTTGGGTGATGGTGATGCTGGTTATTTTGGATTGATGCTTTGTTACTTGTTTTTTTGGATTGACGCTTGGTTACTGTGTTTGAGTTTTATGCTGTAGTGTCCAATCTCCTTTTACCTTCAAGTCGCGAAAGGCAAACTTGCCAATCTAACTCTTCAGGTCAAAGAAGATTGAACAGGGGCAACTGTTGTACCCCAAAATTTGCCCTCGCGTTTTTCCACAAGAAATCTCAGCTTCAGACATTTCCTGATTTTTTTAAACTGGCTCAAGAATCAGACAAACGGACTTTTCTTGTCAGTCAAGCGAAATTAGGTTTTTTACTGATTTTCAGGGCTCTGGATTGTTTCACAGTTGGCTTAGGGTTTTGGATGATTTTTGGTTCAATTTTGATCAGGCGAACACTATTTGGCATTTAATCAGGAGTTAAGGTTTTGTAGGCATATTCTCAGAAAGATTAAAATTCTACAGCGCGTCGCAGTTTATTCCGAGATTCGGGTTAAATTCGCATTATCTTGATTTAATCAGTAAGAGGAGGCAGTTGGTTTGAATTCACCAAGTCAAAGAACATGCAGTTTGGAATTACAGTGCTTGGCAAAGAATCAGTGAAAAAGAGGATTGCGTCTGATCAGTTTTTGTGTTCGACTGTGCGTTGCTTTGAATGATGGAGACGTCGAATTCATTTATTTTGATCAACAAGGTTTAGTTGATTATTTATGGTTCTAAGAATTAAATATTTGAAATTTAAACTTTCATTTTATTTAATTTAAGGAATTATAAATAACAAGTAAACAATTAAAGAAAAGGAATTGAAAAGGTTTAATTGAATCAATAGAATTTTTATTTCATATTTAATGTTTGTTACAATTATTATTTGATACAAGTATTTATTACGAAGTATTTAAAATAATAATGGTTTACAAATAATTAAATTGAAAATAAAAACTATCCTATTTTTTCTAAACATTTTCTAATTTCTTCATTCTTCACTCCGCTCCGGTGTTCCATTATTCATCTGCAAAAGAAAAGAGAAAGTCAGAAAGCAGTTGAATTAAAAAAGACTGATAAAATTTGCTCATCATTAGAGGCCACTGACTGAGATCAGTTGACCCTCTCTGCAAATCACGGGATTTCTCCCGGTTCACAAAGAGGGAAGATTTTTATCATAAATGGAAAATGTCAAAATGCATAATTTTTAAAATGTCAAATGCATAAATTCCAAAGTTCAAACTGCATAATCCAATTCCAACTTTCTATCAAAAGCCAAAAGAGCAATTTACTGTCAAAGTACAAATCTACTCAAGGCTGTCAAAAAAGATTTGACAAAGATTTTGGAAAGATATCAATAAAAGCACACAAAGCTGTCAAAAGAAAGATAAAGATGCAGAGAAAAATGTGTTATGCAAGCAAGATCTTTATCATCATTTCCCAGGGCCCCTTCAGAACAAAAAAGTACAGCAGAATCATATTATAATATATTAACTGTACTATAGAGTAAGAAGAAGGGAGATAAGAGGCAGGCTTTAGGCTTAGGCAGGATAGAGGAGAAAAATATACAAAGCTGAAACCTGCATATACAAACATACACAACCAACATATGCAAAGATACCATACTGTAAAAACTTCAAACCTGATAAATCCTCAAAAACAAAAGAACCTGCATTATCCAAGCCTGAACAGAACCTGCTACCAAGTTCCAACCCAAGGCCAAACCTCCAAACCCACATACTGTCATACCACATAAACATACAAACTCAAAAAGACTAAAACCTGCATCCTGTCAAAAAACCAGAACCTGATAAACCAAACACATAGCCCATCCTAAAAACCAACAACCTGCCTAACCACATAAACCTATCAAAGGCCAGCATAACCAAAAACATCAAGAACATGTCATAACAACCATCAACCTGCCTAATCCAAAAAGCCTCAACATACAAATCTGCATCAGTGAACCATTACAAACGCATAACACCAAACCTGCATCAAATATACTGAAACCAACAAAACAAAGCCTCATAACCATATAACCAAAACCATACCAACCTACTAACATAATCTCAAACCTGAACAGCCATCAACCAACGCCTAAACCATTCAATCCAAGCAATATACTAGTCACAAACTAAAGCCCTCAGAACAATCATCATTGGGCAGTAAAGGAAGCTAGTCAAAATTAGCATTTCAACAGTAGCATTTAGAAGCGCCAAGCATTCAGCTCATAGCCAACAGAAGTGTCTCAACAGGCATCCAACTCAAGGCGAGCCCCTCAGAACTGTAAGTTCATCATGGGGGGAACAAATCACAATCATACAGCGTCAAGCACGTAAGCAGAAGCAACTCAGGGACAAAGAAGAAGCAACAAAGGCATCGCAAAGCAACCATTCAAGATAACAAGCCAGCGAAGAGAAGAGATAGAGAAGCGAATATTGAAAGAATTTTCAAGGAAAAGGTTTTCAGTACAACTCATCATTAAACCTAATTAGCAAAAGAAATATACAAAGATACCAGGATCTCAAAGCCCCTCATCGCGCATCACGTTCCTCTTCGCCATCAAAGCCTCCTAGGCACCGTCATCCCCTTCCTCCTCCATCTCCTGAAGATAAAGGTAAACTTCTTTTCTCTTCCCTTTTTCCTCAACCTCGTTAAAACAAACAAAAGCAAATGCCTTAGTCAAGGAGAATCAGTAACATGCAAATGACGAAACTCGGAAAATACGCTTAAAAAGGGATGAAGCAAGGATGATTATCGTGCATTTCGCTTCATTGAACTGTGGAGGAGGAGGGCTGAGGCGCTGATGGCTTAGGCAAAGAGGACCATTCTCTGAATCTATGGAAACGAAGAAGACGAAACACACGAACAACGCGCCGCTCACAACCCCAAAGCTTTGTTCCCAACTGAACGACAAAACGCCTAACCCTAAAGAAAATCGTTTCAAACCATGGGCCTGACCCGTTTCAATTCTCTCTGAAGCCCACTAAATGCTTCTTTCTTTTTTTTAACAAAAAAATCATGTTAATAATAATATATAAAAAAAAAGACATTTTTAATATATATATTGAAATATTTAATACATAAAATCAAGATACATTTCTAATCTTTGAAAATACTTTCCTTTTTTTTATTTTTTTAAGTAAAAGATACATTTGCACATAAAAAAAAATACCTTTTTTATATCATATACTTAAAATTGAAAATGACTTTCAATTCTCTTAATTAAAACATTTTTGTATATAATAAACAATGATACATTTTATACATAATCTAATTAAAACTTGAACATACATTTAAGTTAAAACATTTTTCTTTTATACATAATTAAATATACAAATCAAAGATTCATTAAAATACATATCTAGGTCAAAAACCCTAATACGCTTTAATTTCACATTATCGCACCTGTAAATAATTACACTCAATACATATACATCTCACACTTGCACTTACACAATACATTCATATTGCTCCTATACATTTGTTTATCTTATATTTGTATATTCGATATTTACATTTGATCGCAAATTCGATTTGGTTGTAACTTATTGGATACTATAAGTCTCATCCCCTTTTGTACATTTATACCCCCACTCCCAGACACTATTTTGTAATAGCGTAGATTTTACATTTCCGCAATTTACAGTTCTCCAATTATACCATGGTTAGACCTAGGGTTTGCATGTACATAAAATCAAACGCTAGATAACATAATACAAGACAAATACATGTAATCAATACACAATCACACTTGCACCCCCTAGGGTAATCCCACATGTTGCCTTCCAAAATGGGCCATGCTTGCACGCCGAGTTTCTTTGGCAAAACGAATTCAAAATGATCATAAGTCCCTCAAAGTGTTGCCTAAACGGAATGATCATAGTCCCGTAAAGCAAATTTCCAAAGACACTTGGCACCATTGCATTCATGGTTCATACGATGACCCGCGCCCGTCCCGAATAAACTTCCTAAACGCAAGATTGTCCATCAATTTCAATGATGGAACAAAATTGTTAAAAGGGGTTAAAACATAACAAAAACATTTGAGTACAATAGGGTAGACAAAACTCTTAGTTACTTGAGATCAATTTGCAAAAACACTTGCCTTCTTTTCAAAAACCACAATCCACAACACTTTCAAACAAACTCTCAAAAACATTTGAAACATCTTTTCGAAAAGATCCACACTTTTGTAAAACACTCAATCACGAGTCAAATACATTAGTTGCCTAAGACAAGGCATCTTTTTCCAAAACATTTTCAAAAAGCACCCACACACACACCATTTTCAAGCAATCGAAAAAAACAAGGCAAGTGATCTAAAAAACCAAGTAACTAAGAGCCCATGGATAACCATGGATGAAAAGGGTGCTAATACCTTCCCTTTTCATAATCTACCCCCCGAACCCACGAAATATCTCAAAAGGTTTTTGCTGTGCTTTTTAACCTTTCCTTTAGGATAAAATAAAAAGTCGGTGGCGACTCTTGCTCAACCGCACAAGTGCGAATACGAACGCAAAACACTAGTCAGTTCTCCCACCGTATCACAATAGGTTTTTCGAGTTTGAGGCTTGTCAACTGTGTTTGGGATTTTGAAGCCTATTACATGTTTTTTGGTTTGATGATGGTTACTGTGTTTGAGTTTTATGCTGGTTTTCTAGATTTTGAGTTTGAGGCTTGTTGATAGTTTTTTCGAGTTTGAGGACTGTCAACTGTGTTTGGGATTTTGAAGCCTGTTACATGTTTTTTGGTTTGATGATGGTTACTGGTTCTTGTTGTGAATAATTGCTCTCTTTTGCTGGCTTTTTGTTCTTCTGGTTTTCTGGATTTTTTTAGATAACTCTCTCTTCTCCCAAACGCTTCTGTTATAACCATCAGAAAATGGTGGGAAACCAAAATGTATTTGAATATTTTGGTATGCTGTTCTAATGGCCTTTTTGTTACAATTTTGTTTTTTTTTCATTTTCTATGCAAATCGTGACAGATTGTGGGCAGGGCAACAAGGCTGTTTGGACTGTTTTTATATTTTACAACAGCTCTTCTTTTGTAGCAGAGCTTTTGTAGGATGTATTTTGGGCAATTCTAATAGCTTAGGTGACTTCTTTCCTCTCTTATCTCTCAATGACAATAAAAAAGCAATTTGCTCTTTTGCCTTTTTTACTAACCTGAAAGGTTTGCAGTTTGGAAAATGATGACATCTCATTTCTTGAGCAAGTTTTGTTTGATTTAGCATCTAGCTATTTGTCATACTTGCCACACTGCTGCCTCGTTTTAGCTTTTTTTTGTGCGGTTGGTTTGGACTGTTGTAATGCTGTTGTTTGTTTGTCTAGTTCGTGATGCTATTTGTTGTTTGGTTCAGTTTGTGATGTTGTTTGTTGTTTATCCAGTTTGTAATGCTATTGTTGTTTGGTTCAGTTCGTGATGCTGTTTGTTGTTTGGTTCAGTTTGTGATGTTGTTTGTTGTTTATCCAGTTTGTAATGTTGCTGTTGTTTGGTTCAATTTGTGATGCTGTTTGTTTGGACTGTTGTGGCATTTTGTTATTGTAGCATGCTCGCGAATTTCTCTTCTTCTTTCTTTTTGTGAACCAAGAAGGGTAACCTTCTTGTGATTTGCAATTAGGGGAAATAGATTGTGATGAATTAAGTAGCATTCTGATTCCACATTGCAAACCTTAATAATGAATACCTTTTGGAAAATTTCTTGTTCATGCCCATATAATTTTATACTAATCATGTTTTCTTTCTCTTGTTTTCATGTGAGCAAAATTGGAGATGACAAAGCAAAGAACGTAAGAAATCCGTGGAAAGCATGGAAGTCTTGGAGATAAGCAAAGGAATCTGATACGACTTCAATCTTCAAACAACTTAGACATAGATTAATTCTCCTAGGCCAAATATTCATTTGGATTTTCTTTGTAACTTACAAAGATCATTCTTGTATTTTGACGTATTGTATCCAATAGTTGTAACAATTTTTATCTTAAATACAATAAGTTGTAAAACATAAAGTATTAAAAGAAATAAATTGTTTTTTGGTAACAATCTTGGACAGTGTGTGTGAAATTGGAGAAAATCTTGAGTTGTAACATGAAGTATTCTGGTGTCATTTTATAACTTGAAATCCTTTATCAACAACAACTTGTAATTTCTCTTCGCATCCTAATTGATTTTTTTTTTAAATTCCCAATCAGGATATTTGAAATAAAATGCTCCAGTCTGGTAACTTAAATTCCAAATAATCCCAATAACTTTGTAACTGCATTTCAAACAAACACGCACTGTGTACTCCATTTCCTAACCAAACAAATGTTTTAAGGACGTAAATCATCTGGTCAACCTGGATCCCAAAATCATGATTGTCCTAAATGAAAGTCTTAACCTCCATCTCTTCTCCCAAACAAATCATGCTCTAAGAACAAACAGTATCCTTTCAGTTAACTGTGTTTTAAGAAAATTCAAAATCAATCAAATGTCTTGCAATGATTTGATAATTTTAAAGTTTTCCGAACTCAAATTTCGTCCGATTCTTTGAAGATAAACCCGTGAGTGACATCACGTGTGACCATGAACAGACATAATCGTCTCAAAATCTTGTAGCTTGCAGAATCATAAAGACAACCTTGAGGAAGCATGAAGACCTATGAAGGCCAATTGGATCTTTGAAAAATCATTTTCTTTTTGAGAATTGCAAAAAACCCTAATTGCTGGTTTATTGCCCCAGAAGAGAATTTGTCTGGTCGATTTTTGAGCCAACTTGAATATCCGAGAAACCCTAGGGTTGTGTCTTCTATGAAAAATGGGAGGGCAAATTTTGGGATACAACAGCTGCCACTGTTCAATCTTCTTAAACTTGAAAAGTGAGATCGACATGTTTGTCGTTTGTGGCTTGAAAGTAGAAGATGATTGATCACTAGAGTGCCCAGAAATTTGCACTTGATGACGCACTTGTTTGATTGTGTATGGAAATGGGCTTAAAGATGCCATTTGGAAAAACAGAGGAGAATTGTCGGAGATGGGCTTGTAGATGCCATCCAAAGGTGATTGTTGACGGAAAGTTGAATTGGATCTGAACAGAGAACGAATCAGAATAAACCGTTGAGAGATTTATCTTAAACAAAGAAATAATCTGGAGACGAATCAGAATAAACCGTTGAGAGATTTATCTGAACCAGTGAAATAATCTGGAGACGAATCAGAATAAACCGTTGAGAGATTTGTCTGAACCGGTGAAATAATCTGAAGACGAATCAGAATAAACTGTTGAGAGATTTATCTGAAACAAAGAAATAATCTGGAGACGAATCAGAATAAACCGTTGAGAGATTTATCTGAACCAGTGAAATAATCTGGAGACGAATCAGAATAAACCGTTGAGAGATTTATCTGAACTAGTGAAATAATCTGGAGACGAATCAGAATAAACCGTTGAGAGATTTATCTGAACCAGCAAGGGTCTGGATAGTAAGGTTATGAGAATCTGGGTAGTAGGGTTACTTCGAAATGAAAACATGGATAATAGGTCTACAAGAAGGGACCTGGGTCGTAGGGTTACTTCGAAATGAAAACTTGGATAGTAGTGCTACGAGAAGAGACCTGGGTCGTAGGGTTACTTCGAAATAAAAGCCTGGATAGTAGGGCTATGAGAAGGAACCTGGGTCGTAGGGTTACTTCGAAATGAAAGCCTGGATAGTAGGGCTATGAGAAGGAACCTAGGTCGTAGGGTTACTTCGAAATGAAAGCCTGGATATTAGGGCTATGAGAAGGAACCTGGTTCGTAGGGTTACCTCGAAATGAAAGTCTGGATAGTAGGGCTATGAGAAGGACCTTGGGTCATAGGGTTACTTAGAAATGAAAGCTTGGATAGTAGGGCTATGAGAAGGAACCTGGGTCGTAGGGTTACTTCGATATGAAAGCCTGGATAATAGGGCTATGAGAAGGAACCTGGGTCGTAGAGTAACTTCGAAATGAAAGCCTGGATAGAAGGGCTATGAGAAGGAACCTGGGTCGTAGGGTTACTTCGAACTGAAAGCCTGGATAGTAGGGCTATGAGAAGGAACCTGGGTCGTAGGGTTACTTCGAAATGAAATCTTGGATAGTAGGGCTATGAGAAGGAACCTGGGTCGTAGGGTTACTTCGAAATGAAATCCTGGATAGTAGGGCTATGAGAAGGAACCTAGGTCGTAGGGTTACTTCGAAATGAAAGCCTGGATATTAGGGCTATGAGAAGGAACCTGGTTCGTAGGGTTACCTCGAAATGAAAGTCTGGATAGTAGGGCTATGAGAAGGACCTTGGGTCATAGGGTTACTTAGAAATGAAAGCTTGGATAGTAGGGCTATGAGAAGGAACCTGGGTCGTAGGGTTACTTCGAAATGAAAGCCTGGATAATAGGGCTATGAGAAGGAACTTGGGTCGTAGAGTAACTTCGAAATGAAAGCCTGGATAGAAGGGCTATGAGAAGGAACCTGGGTCGTAGGGTTACTTCGAACTGAAAGCCTGGATAGTAGGGCTATGAGAAGGAACCTGGGTCGTAGGGTTACTTCGAAATGAAATCTTGGATAGTAGGGCTATGAGAAGGAACCTGGGTCGTAGGGTTACTTCGAAATGAAAGCTTGGATAGTAGGGCTATGAGAAGGAACCTGGGTCGTAGGGTTACTTCGAAATGAAAGCCTGGATAATAGGGCTATGAGAAGAAACCTGGGTCGTAGGGTTACTTCGAAATGAAAGCCTGGATAATAGGGCTATGAGAAGGAACCTGGGTCGTAGGGTTACTTCAAAATGAAAGCCTGGATAATAGGGCTATGAGAAGGAACCTGGGTCGTAGGGTTACTTCGAAATAAAAGCCTGGATAGTAGGGCTATGAGAAGGAACCTGGGTTGTAGGGTTACTTCGAAATGAAAGCCTAGATAGTAGGGCTATGAGAAGGAACTTGGGTCGTAGGGTTACTTCGAAATGAAAGCCTATATAGTAGGGCTATGAGAAGGAACTTGGGTCGTAGGGTTACTTCAAAATGGAAGCCTGGATAGTAGGGCTATGAGAAGGAACCTGGATCTTAGGGTTACTTTGAAATGAAAGCCTGGATAGTAGGGCTATGAGAAGGAACCTGGGTCGTAGGGTTACTTTGAAATAAAAGCCTGGATAGGGGTCGTAGGGTTACTTCGAAATGAAAGCCTGGATAGTAGGGTTACGAGAAGGGACCTGGATGTAGGGTTACTTCGAAATGAAAGCCTGGATAGTAGGGCTATGAGAAGGAACCTGGGTCGTAGGGTTACTTCGAAATAAAATCCTGGATAGTAGAGCTATGAGAAGGAACCTGGGTCGTAGGGTTACTTTGAAATAAAAGCCTGGATAGTAGGGCTATAAGAAGGAACCGGGGTCGTAGGGTTACTTCGAAATGAAAACCTGGATAGTAGGGCTATGAGAAGGAACTTGGGTCGTAGGGTTACTTTGAAATGAAAGTCTGGATAGTAGGGCTACGAGAAGGAACCTAGGTCGTAGGGTTACTTCGAAATGAAAGACTGGATATTAGAGCTATGAGAAGGAACCTGGGTCGTAGGGTTACTTCGAAATGAAAGCCTGGATAGTATGGCTATGAGAAGGAACTTAGGTCGTAGGGTTACTTCGAAATGAAAGCCTGGATAGTAGGGCTATGAGAAGGAACCTGGGTCGTAGGGTTACTTCGAAATGAAAGCCTGGATAGTTGGGCTATGAGAAGGAACCTGGGTCGTAGGTTACTTCGAAATGAAAGCCTGGATAGTAGGGCTATGATAAGGAACCTGGGTCGTAGGGTTACTTCAAAATGAAAGCCTGGATAGTAGGGCTATGAGAAGGAACCTGGATCGTAGGGTTACATCGAAATGAAAGCCTAGATAGTAGGGCTATGAGAAGGAACCTGGATCGTAGGGTTACTTCAAAATGAAAGCCTGGATAGTAGGGCTATGATAAAGAACCTAGGTCATAGGGTTACTTCGAAATGAAAGTCTGGATAGTAGGGATATGAGAAGGAACCTGGGTCGTAGGGTTATTTCGAAATGAAAGCCTGAATAGTAGGGCAATGAGAAGGAACCTGGGTCGTAGGGTTACTTCGAAATGAAAGCCTGGATAGTAGGGCTATGAGAAGGAACTTGGGTCGTAGGGTTACTTTGAAATGAAAGACTGGATAGTAGGGCTATGAGAAGGAACATGGGTCGTAGGGTTACTTCGAAATGAAAGACTGGATAGTAGAGCTATGAGAAGGAACCTGGGTCGAAGGGTTACTTCGAAATGAAAGCCTGGATAGTAGGGCTATGAGAAGGAACCTGGGTCGTAGGGTTTCTTCGAAATGAAAGCCTGGATAATAGGGCTATGAGAAGGAACCTGGGTCGTAGGGTTACTTCGAAATGAAAGCCTGGATAATAGGGATATGAGAAGGAACCTGGGTCGTAGGGTTACTACGAAATGAAATCCTGGAGAGTAGGGCTATGAGAAGGAACCTGGGTCGTAGGGTTACTTAGAAATGAAATCCTGGATAGTAGGGCTATGAGAAAGAACCTGGGTCGTAGGTTTATTTCGAAATGAAAGCATGGGTAGTAGGGCTATGAGAAGGAACCTGGGTCGTAGGGTTACTTCGAAATTAAAGCCTGGATAGTAGGGCTATGAGAAGGAACCTGGGTCGTAGGGTTACTTCAAAATGAAAGCCTGGATAGTTGGGCTATGAGAAGGAACCTGGATCGTAGGGTTACTTCGAAATGAAAGCCTGGATAATAGGGCTATAAGAAGGAACCTGGGTCGTAGGGTTACTTCAAAATGAAATACTGGATAGTAGGACTATGAGAAGGAACTTGGATCGTAGGGTTACATCGAAATGAAAGCCTAGATAGTAGGGCTATGAGAAGGAACCTGGATCGTAGGGTTACTTCGAAATGAAAGCCTTGATAGTAGGGCTATGATAAAGAACCTGGGTCATAGGGTTACTTCGAAATGAAATTCTGGATAGTAGGGATATGAGAAGGAACCTGGATCGTATGGTTATTTCGAAATGAAAGCCTGAATAGTAGGGCAATGAGAAAGAACCTGGGTCGTAGGGTTACTTCGAAATGAAAGCCTAGACAGTAGGGCTATGAGAAGTAACTTGGGTCGTAGGGTTACTTTGAAATGAGAGACTGGATAGTAGGGCTATGAGAAGGAACCTGGGTCGTAGGGTTACTTCGAAATTAAAGACTGGATAGTAGAGCTATGAGAAGGAACCTGGGTCGAAGGGTTACTTCGAAATGAAAGCCTGGATAGTAGGGCTATGAGAAGGAACCTGGGTCGTAGGGTTGCTTCGAAATGAAAGCCTGGATAATAGGGCTATGAGAAGGAACCTGGGTCGTAGGGTTACTTCGAAATGAAAGCCTGGATAATAGGGCTATAAGAAGGAACCTTGGTCGTAGGGTTACTTCGAAATGAAATCCTGCAGAGTAGGGCTATGAGAAGGAACCTGGGTCGTAGGGTTACTTAGAAATGAAAGCCTGGATAGTAGGGCTATGAGAAAGAACCTGGGTCGTAGGGTTATTTCGAAATGAATGCCTGGATAGTAGGGCTATGAGAAGGAACCTGGGTCGTAGGGTTACTTCGAAATGAAAGCCTGGATAGTAGGGCTATGAGAAGGAACCTGGGTCGTAGGGTTACTTCGAAATGAAAGTTTGGATAGTAGGGCTATGAGAAGGAACCTGGGTCGTAGGGTTACTTGAAATGAAAGACTGGATAGTAGAGCTATAAGAAGGAACCTGGGTCGTAGGGTTACTTCGAAATGAAAGCCTATATAGTAGGGCTATGAGAAGGAACTTGGGTCGTAGGGTTACTTTGAAACGGAAGCCTGGATAGTAGGGCTATGAGAAGGAACCTGGATCGTAGGGTTATTTCGAAATGAAAGCCTGGATAGTAGGGCTATGAGAAGGAACCTGGGTCGTAGGGTTACTTTGAAATAAAAGCCTGGATAGTAGGGCTATAAGAAGGAACCGGGGTTGTAGGGTTACTTCGAAATGAAAGCCTGGATAGTAGGGCTATGAGAAGGAACATGGGTCGTAGGGTTACTTCGAAATGAAAGCCTGGATAGTAGGGCTACGAGAAGGGACCTGGGTCGTAGGGTTACTTCGAAATGAAAGCCTGGATAGTAGGGGTATGAGAAGGAACCTGGGTTGTAGAGTAACTTCGAAATGAAAGCCTGGATAGCAGGGCTATGAGAAGGAACCTGAGTCGTAGGGTTACTTCGAAATGTAAGCCTGGATAGTAGGGATATGAGAAGGAACCTGGTTCGTAGGGTTACTTCGAAATGAAAGTCTGGATAGTAGGGCTATGAGAATGAACCTGGGTCATAGGGTTACTTAGAAATGAAAGCCTGGATAGTAGGGCTATGAGAAGGAACCTGGGTCGTAGGGTTACTTCGAAATGAAAGCCTGGATAGTAGGGCTATGAGAAGGAACCTGGGTCGTAGAGTAACTTCGAAATGAAATCCTGGATAGAAGGGCTATGAGAAGGAACCTGAGTCGTAGGGTTACTTCGAAATGTAAGCCTGGATAGTAGGACTATGAGAAGGAACCTGGGTCGTAGGGTTACTTCGAAATGAAAGCCTGGATAGTACGGCTATGAGAAGGAACATGGGTCGTAGGGTTACTTCGAAATGAAAGCCTGGATAGTAGGGCTAAGAGAAGGAACTTGGGTCGTAGGGTTACTTCGAAATGGAAGCCTGGATAGTAGGGCTTTGAGAAGGAACCTGGATCGTAGGGTTACTTCGAAATGAAAGCCTTGATAGTAGGGCTATGAGAAGGAACCTGGGTCATAGGGTTACTTTGAAATAAAAGCCTGGATAGTAGGGCTATGAGAAGGAACCTGGGTCGTAGGGTTACTTCGAAATGAAAGCCTGGATAGTAGGGATATGAGAAGGAACCTGGGTCATAGGGTTACTTCAAATGAAAGCCTGGATAGTAGGGCTATGAGAAGGAACCTGGGTCGTAGGGTTACTTCGAAATGAAAGCCTGGATAATAGGGCTATGAGAAGGAACCTAGGTCGTAGGGTTACTTCCAAATGAAAGCCTGGATAATAGGGCTATGAGAAGGAACCTGGGTCGTAGGGTTACTTCGAAATGAAAGCCTGGATAGTAGGGCTATGAGAAGGAACCTGGGTCGTAGGGTTACTTCGAAATGAAAGTTGGGATAGTAGGGCTATGAGAAGGAACCTGGGTCATAGGGTTACTTCGAAATGAAAGCATGGATAGTAGGGCTATGAGAAGGAACCTAGGTCGTAGGGTTACTTCGAAATGAAAGCCTGGATAGTAGGGCTATGAGAAGGAACCTGGTTCGTAGGGTTACATCGAAATGAAAGTCTGGATAGTAGGGCTATGAGAAGGAACTTGGGTCATAGGGTTACTTAGAAATGAAAGCCTGGATAGTAGGGCTATGAGAAGGAACCTGGGTCGTAGGGTTATTTCAAAATGAAAGCCTGGATAGTAGGGCTATGAGAAGGAACCTGGGTTGTAGAGTAACTTCGAAATGAAAGCCTGGAGAGCAGGGCTATGAGAAGGAACCTGAGTCGTAGGGTTACTTCGAAATGTAAGCCTGGATAGTAGGGTTATGAGAAGGAACCTGGGTCGTAGGGTTACTTCGAAATGAAAGTTTGGATAGTAGGGCTATGAGAAGGAACCTGGGTCGTAGGGTTACTTCGAAATGAAAGCATGGATAGTAGAACTATGAGAAGGAACCTAGGTCGTAGGGTTACTTCGAAATGAAAGCCTGGATAGTAGGGATATGAGAAGGAACCTGGGTCGTAGGGTTACTTCGAAATGAAAGCATGGATAGTAGGGCTATGAGAAGGAACCTGGGTCGTAGGGTTACTTCGAAATGAAAGCCTGGATAATAGGGCTATGAGAAGGAACCTGGGTCGTTGGGTTACTTCCAAATGAAAGCCTGGATAATAGGGCTATGAGAAGGAACCTGGGTCGTAGGGTTACTTCGAAATGAAAGCATGGATAGTAGGGCTATGAGAAGGAACCTGGGTCGTAGGGTTACTTCGAAATGAAAGTTTGGATAGTAGGGCTATGAGAAGGAACCTGGGTCGTAGGGTTACTTCGAAATGAAAGCATGGATAGTAGGGCTATGAGAAGGAACCTAGGTCGTAGGGTTACTTCGAAATGAAAGCCTGGATAGTAGGACTATGAGAAGGAACCTGGTTCATAGGGTTACATCGAAATGAAAGTCTGGATAGTAGGGCTATGAGAAGGAACCTGGGTCATAGGGTTACTTAGAAATGAAGGCCTGGATAGTAGGGCTATGAGAAGGAACCTGGGTCGTAGGGTTACTTCGAAATGAAAGCCTGGATTGTAGGGGTATGAGAAGGAACCTGGGTTGTAGAGTAACTTCGAAATGAAAGCCTGGATAGCAGGGCTATGAGAAGGAACCTGAGTCGTAGGGTTACTTCAAAATGTAAGCCTGGATAGTAGGGCTATGAGAAGGAACCTGGGTCGTAGGGTTACTTCGAAAAGAAAGCCTGGATAGTACGGCTATGAGAAGGAACCTGGGTCGTAGGGTTACTTCGAAATGAAAGCTTGGATAATAGGGCTATGAGAAGGAACCTGGGTCGTAGGGTTACTTCGAAATGAAAGCCTGGATAATAGGGCTATGAGAAGGAACCTGGGTGGTAGGGTTACTTCGAAATAAAAGCCTGGATAATAGGGCTATGAGAAGGAACCTGGGTCGTAGGGTTACTTCGAAATAAAAGCCTGGATAGTAGGGCTATGAGAAAGAACTTGGGTCGTAGGGTTACTTCGAAATAAAAGCCTGGATAGTAGGGCTATGAGAAGGAACCTGGGTCGTAGGGTTACTTCGAAATGAAAGCATGGATAGTAGGGCTATGATAAGGAACCTAGGTTGTAGGGTTACTTCGAAATGAAAGCCTGGATAGTAGGGCTATGAGAAGGAACCTGGTTCGTAGGGTTACATCGAAATGAAAGTCTGGATAGTAGGGCTATGAGAAGGAACCTGGGTCATAGGGTTACTTAGAAATGAAAGCCTGGATAGTAGGGCTATGAGAAGGAACCTGGGTCGTAGGGTTACTTCGAAATGAAAGCCTGGATAGTAGGGGTATGAGAAGGAACCTGGGTTGTAGAGTAACTTCGAAATGAAAGCCTGGATAGCAGGGCTATGAGAAGGAACCTGAGTCGTAGGGTTACTTCGAAATGTAAGCCTGGATAGTAGGGATATGAGAAGGAACCTGGGTCGTAGGGTTACTTCGAAATGAAATCCTGGATAGTACTGCTATGAGAAGGAACCTGGGTCGTAGGGTTACTTCGAAATGAAAGCCTGGATAGTAGGGCTATGAGAAGGAACCTGGGTCGTAGGTTTACTTAGAAATGAAAGCCTGGATAGTAGGGCTATGAGAAGGAACCTGGGTCGTAGGGTTACTTCGAAATGAAAGCCTGGATAGTAGGGGTATGAGAAGGAACCTGGGTTGTAGAGTAACTTCGAAATGAAAGCCTGGATAGCAGGGCTATGAGAAGGAACCTGAGTCGTAGGGTTACTTCAAAATGTAAGCCTGGATAGTAGGGCTATGAGAAGGAACCTGGGTCGTAGGGTTACTTCGAAATGAAAGCCTGGATAGTACGGCTATGAGAAGGAACCTGGGTCGTAGGGTTACTTCGAAATGAAAGCCTGTATAATAGGGCTATGAGAAGGAACCTGGGTCGTAGGGTTACTTCGAAATGAAAGCCTGGATAATAAGGCTATGAGAAGGAACCTGGGTGGTAGGGTTACTTCGAAATTAAAGCCTGGATAATAGGGCTATGAGAAGGAACCTGGGTCGTAGGGTTACTTCGAAATAAAAGCCTGGATAGTAGGGCTATGAGAAGGAACTTGGGTCGTCGGGTTACTTCGAAATAAAAGCCTGGATAGTAGGGCTATGAGAAGGAACCTGGGTCGTAGGGTTACTTCGAAATGAAAGCATGGATAGTAGGGCTATGAGACGGAACCTAGGTTGTAGGGTTACTTCGAAATGAAAGCCTGGATAGTAGAGCTATGAGAAGGAACCTGGTTCGTATGGTTACATCGAAATGAAAGTCTGGATAGTAGGGCTATGAGAAGGAACCTGGGTCATAGGGTTACTTAGAAATGAAAGCCTGGATAGTAGGGCTATGAGAAGGAACCTGGGACGTAGGGTTACTTCGAAATGAAAGCCTGGATAGTAGGGGTATGAGAAGGAACCTGGGTTGTAGAGTAACTTCGAAATGAAAGCCTGGATAGCAGGGCTATGAGAAGGAACCTGAGTCGTAGGGTTACTTCGAAATGTAAGCCTGGATAGTAGGGCTATGAGAAGGAACCTGGGTCGTAGGGTTACTTCGAAATGAAATCCTGGATAGTATGGATATGAGAAGGAACCTGGGTCGTAGGGTTACTTCGAAATGAAAGCCTGGATAGTAGGGCTATGAGAAGGAACCTGGGTCGTAGGGTTACTTCGAAATGAAAGCCTGGATAATAGGGCTATGAGAAGGAACCTGGGTGGTAGGGTTACTTCGAAATAAAAGCCTGGATAACAGGGCTATGAGAAGGAACCTGGGTCGTAGGGTTACTTCGAAATAAAAGTCTGGATAGTAGGGCTATGAGAAGGAACTTGGGTCGTAGGGTTACTTCGAAATAAAAGCCTGGATAGTAGGGCTATGAGAAGGAACCTGGGTCGTAGGGTTACTTCGAAATGAAAGCCTGGATAGTAGGGCTATGAGAAGGAA
Organism: Vicia faba; assembly: GCA_948472305.1. Taxonomy (NCBI): domain Eukaryota; kingdom Viridiplantae; phylum Streptophyta; class Magnoliopsida; order Fabales; family Fabaceae; genus Vicia; species Vicia faba. Next base: position 870,514,558 of record OX451736.1, on the reverse strand, counting down.
CTTGGGTCGTAGGGTTACTTCGAAATGGAAGCCTGGATAGTAGGGCTATGAGAAGGAACTTGGGTCGTAGGGTTACTTCGAAATGGAAGCCTGGATAGTAGGGCTATGAGAAGGAACCTGGATCGTAGGGTTACTTCGAAATGAAATCCTGGATAGTAGGGCTATGAGAAGGAACCTGTGTCGTAGGGTTACTTTGAAATAAAAGCCTGGATAGTAGGGCTATGAGAAGGAACCTGGGTCGTAGGGTTACTTCGAAATGAAATCCTGGATAGTAGGGATATGAGAAGGAACCTGGGTCGTAGGGTTACTTCGAAATGAAAGCCTGGATAGTAGGGCTATGAGAAGGAACCTGGGTCGTAGGGTTACTTCGAAATGAAAGCCTGGATAATAGGGCTATGAGAAGGAACCTGGGTCGTAGGGTTACTTCGAAATGAAAGCCTGGATAGTAGGGCTATGAGAAGGAACCTGGGTCGTAGGGTTACTTCGAAATGAAAGTTTGGATAGTAGGGCTATGAGAAGGAACCTGGGTCGTAGGGTTACTTGAAATGAAAGACTGGATAGTAGAGCTATAAGAAGGAACCTGGGTCGTAGGGTTACTTCGAAATGAAAGCCTATATAGTAGGGCTATGAGAAGGAACTTGGGTCGTAGGGTTACTTTGAAATGGAAGCCTGGATAGTAGGGCTATGAGAAGGAACCTGGATCGTAGGGTTATTTCGAAATGAAAGCCTGGATAGTAGGGCTATGAGAAGGAACCTGGGTCGTAGGGTTACTTTGAAATAAAAGCCTGGATAGTAGGGCTATAAGAAGGAACCGGGGTTGTAGGGTTACTTCGAAATGAAAGCCTGGATAGTAGGGCTATGAGAAGGAACATGGGTCGTAGGGTTACTTCGAAATGAAAGCCTGGATAGTAGGGCTATGAGAAGGAACCTGGGTCATAGGGTTACTTCGAAATGAAAGCCTGGATAGTAGGGATATGAGAAGGAACCTGGGTCGTAGGGTTATTTCGAAATGAAAGCCTGAATAGTAGGGCAATGAGAAGGAACCTGGGTCGTAGGGTTACTTAGAAATGAAAGCCTGTATAGTAGGGCTATGAGAAGGAACTTGGGTCGTAGGGTTACTTTGAAATGAAAGTATGGATAGTAGGGCTATGAGAAGGAACCTGGGTCGTAGGGTTACTTCAAAATGAAAGACTGGATAGTAGAGCTATGAGAAGGAACCTGGGTCGTAGGGTTACTTCGAAATGAAAGCCTGGATAGTAGGGCTATGAGAAGGAACCTGGGTCGTAGGGTTGCTTCGAAATGAAACCCTTGATAGTAGGGCTATGAGAAGGAACCTGGGTCGTAGGGTTACTTCGAAATGAAAGCCTGGATAGTAGGGCTATGAGAAGGAACCTGGGTCGTAGGGTAACTTCGAAATGAAAGCCTGGAGAGTAGGGCTATGAGAAGAAACCTGGGTCGTAGGGTTACTTCGAAATGAAAGCCTGGATATTAGGGCTATTAGAAAGAACCTGGGTCGTAGGGTTACTTTGAAATGAAAGACTGGATAGTAGGGCTATGAGAAGGAACTTGGGTCGTAGGGTTACTTCGAAATGAAAGCCTGGATAGTAGAGCTATGAGAAGGAACCTGGGTCGTTGGGTTACTTCGAAATGAAAATCTGGATAGTAGGGCTATGATAAGGTACCTGGGTCATTGGGTTACTTCGAAATGAAAGCCTGGATAGTAGGCCTATGAGAAGGAACCTGGGTCGTAGGGTTACTTCGAAATGAAAGCCTGGATAGTAGGCCTATGAAGAGGAACATGGGTCGTAGGGTTACTTCGAAATGAAAGCCTGGATAGATGGGCTATGAGAAGGAACCTTGGTCGTAGGGTTACTTCGAAATGAAAGCCTGGATAGTAGGGCTATGAGAAGGAACCTGGGTCGTAGGGTTACTTCAAAATGAAAGCCTGAATAGTAGGGCTATGAGAAGGAACCTGGATCGCAGGGTTACATCGAAATGAAATCCTAGATAGTAGGGCTATGAGAAGGAACATGGATCGTAGGGTTACTTCGAATTGAAAGCCTGGATAGTAGGGCTATGATAAAGAACCTGGGTCATAGGGTTACTTCGAAATGAAAGTCTGGATAGTAGGGATATGAGAAGGAACCTGGGTCGTATGGTTATTTCGAAATGAAAGCCTGAATATTAGGGAAATGAGAAGGAACCTGGGTCGTAGGGTTACTTTGATATGAAAGCCTGGATAGTAGGGCTATGAGAAGGAACTTGGGTCGTAGCGTTACTTTGAAATGAAAGACTGGATAGTAGGGCTATGAGAAGGAACCTGGGTCATAGGGTTACTTCGAAATGAAAGACTGGATAGTAGAGCTATGAGAAGGAACCTGGGTCGAAGGGTTACTTCGAAATGAAAGCCTGGTTAATAGGGCTATGAGAAGGAACCTGGGTCTTAGGGTTGCTTCAAAATGAAAGCCTGGATAGTAGGTCTATGAGAAGGAACCTGGGTCATAGGGTTACTTCGAAATGAAAGCCTGGATAGTAGGGCTATGAGAAGGAACCTGGGTCGTAGGGTTACTTCGAAATGAAAGCCTGGATAGTAGGGCTATAAGAAGGAACCTGGGTCGTAGGGTTACTTCGAAATGAAAGCCTGGATAGTAGGGCTATGAAAAGGAACCTGGATTGTAGGGTTACTTCGAAATGAAAGCCTGGATAGTAGGGCTATGAGAAAGAACTTGGATCGTAGGGTTACTTCGAAATGAAAGCCTAGATAGTAGGGCTATGAGAAGGAACCTGGATCGTAGGGTTACTTCGAAATGAAAGCCTGGATTGTAGGGCTATGAGAAGGAACCTGGGTGGTAGGGTTACTTCGAAATGAAAGCCTGGATAGTAGGGCTATGATAAGGAACCTGGGTCGTAGGGTTACTTCGAAATGAAAGCCTGGATAGTGGGGCTATGAGAAGGAAGCTGGGTCGTAGGGTTACTTCGAAATGAAAGCCTGGATAGTAGGGCTATGAGAAGGAACCTGGGTCGTAGGGTTACTTCAAAATGAAAGCCTTGATAGTTGGTCTATGAGAAGGAACCTGGATCGTAGGGTTACTTCGAAATAAAAGCCTAGATAGTAGGGCTATGAGAAGGAACTTGGGTCGTAGGGTTACTTCGAAATGAAAGCCTGGATAGTAGGGCTATGAGAAGGAACTTGGGTCGTAGGGTTACTTTGAAATGAAAGACTGGATAGTAGGGCTATGAGAAGGAACTTGGGTCGTAGGGTTACTTCAAAATGAAAGACTCGATAGTAGAGCTATGAGAAGGAACCTGGGTCGAAGGGTTACTTCGAAATGAAAGCCTGCATAGTAGGGCTATGAGAAGGAACCTGGGTCATAGGGTTGCTTCGAAATGAAAGCCTGGATAATAGGGCTATGAGAAGGAACCTGGGTCGTAGGGTTACTTCGAAATGAAAGCCTGGATAATAGGGCTATGAGAAGGAACCTAGGTCGTAGGGTTACTTCGAAATGAAATCCTGGAGAGTAGGGCTATGAGAAGGAACCTGGGTCGTAGGGTTACTTAGAAATGAAAGCCTGGATAGTAGGGCTATGAGAAGGAACCTTGGTCGTAGGGTTACTTCGAAATGAAAGCCTGGATAGTAGGGCTATGAGAAGGAACCTGGGTTGTAGGGTTACTTCGAAATGAAAGCCTGAATAGTAGGGCTATGAGAAGGAACATGGGTCGTAGGGTTACTTCGAAATGAAAGCCTGGATAGTAGGGCTATGAGAAGGAACTTGGGTCGTAGGGTTACTTCGAAATGGAAGCCTGGATAGTAGGGCTATGAGAAGGAACCTGGATCGTAGGGTTACTTCGAAATGAAAGCCTGGATAGTAGGGCTATGAGAAGGAACCTGGGTCGTAGGGTTACTTTGAAATAAAAGCCTGGATAGTAGGGCTATGAGAAGGAACCTGGGTCGTAGGGTTACCTCGAAATGAAAGCCTGGATAGTAGGGATATGCGAAGGAACCTGGGTCGTAGGGTTACTTCAAATGAAAGCCTGGATAGTAGGGCTATGAGAAGGAACCTGGGTCGTAGGGTTACTTAGAAATGAAAGCCTGGATAATAGGTCTATGAGAAGGAACCTGGGTCGTAGGGTTACTTCCAAATGAAAGCCTGGATAATAGGGCTATGAGAAGGAACCTGGGTCGTAGGGTTACTTCGAAATGAAAGCCTGGATAGTAGGGCTATGAGAAGGAACCTGGGTCGTAGGGTTACTTCGAAATGAAAGTTTGGATAGTAGGGCTATGAGAAGGAACCTGGGTCGTAGGGTTACTTCGAAATGAAAGCATGGATAGTAGGGCTATGAGAAGGAACCTAGGTCGTAGGGTTACTTCGAAATGAAAGCCTGGATAGTAGGGCTATGAGAAGGAACCTGGTTCGTAGGGTTACATCGAAATGAAAGTCTGGATAGTAGGGCTATGAGAAGGAACTTGGGTCATAGGGTTACTTAGAAATGAAAGCCTGGATAGTAGGGCTATGAGAAGGAACCTGGGTCATAGGGTTACTTCGAAATGAAAGCCTGGATAGTAGGGCTATGAGAAGGAACCTGGGTTGTAGAGTAACTTCAAAATGAAAGCCTGGAGAGCAGGGCTATGAGAAGGAACCTGAGTCGTAGGGTTACTTCGAAATGTAAGCCTGGATAGTAGGGTTATGAGAAGGAACCTGGGTCGTAGGGTTACTTCGAAATGAAAGTTTGGATAGTAGGGCTATGAGAAGGAACCTGGGTCGTAGGGTTACTTCGAAATGAAAGCATGGATAGTAGGGCTATAAGAAGGAACCTAGGTCGTAGGGTTACTTCGAAATGAAAGCCTGGATAGTAGGGATATGAGAAGGAACCTGGGTCGTAGGGTTACTTCGAAATGAAAGCATGGATAGTAGGGCTATGAGAAGGAACATGGGTCGTAGGGTTACTTCGAAATGAAAGCCTGGATAATAGGGCTATGAGAAGGAACCTGGATCGTAGGGTTACTTCGAAATGAAAGCCTGGATAGTAGGGCTATGAGAAGGAACCTGGGTCGTAGGGTTACTTTGAAATAAAAGCCTGGATAGTAGGGCTATGAGAAGGAACCTGGGTCGTAGGGTTACCTCGAAATGAAAGCCTGGATAGTAGGGATATGCGAAGGAACCTGGGTCGTAGGGTTACTTCAAATGAAAGCCTGGATAGTAGGGCTATGAGAAGGAACCTGGGTCGTAGGGTTACTTAGAAATGAAAGCCTGGATAATAGGTCTATGAGAAGGAACCTGGGTCGTAGGGTTACTTCCAAATGAAAGCCTGGATAATAGGGCTATGAGAAGGAACCTGGGTCGTAGGGTTACTTCGAAATGAAAGCCTGGATAGTAGGGCTATGAGAAGGAACCTGGGTCGTAGGGTTACTTCGAAATGAAAGTTTGGATAGTAGGGCTATGAGAAGGAACCTGGGTCGTAGGGTTACTTCGAAATGAAAGCATGGATAGTAGGGCTATGAGAAGGAACCTAGGTCGTAGGGTTACTTCGAAATGAAAGCCTGGATAGTAGGGCTATGAGAAGGAACCTGGTTCGTAGGGTTACATCGAAATGAAAGTCTGGATAGTAGGGCTATGAGAAGGAACTTGGGTCATAGGGTTACTTAGAAATGAAAGCCTGGATAGTAGGGCTATGAGAAGGAACCTGGGTCATAGGGTTACTTCGAAATGAAAGCCTGGATAGTAGGGCTATGAGAAGGAACCTGGGTTGTAGAGTAACTTCAAAATGAAAGCCTGGAGAGCAGGGCTATGAGAAGGAACCTGAGTCGTAGGGTTACTTCGAAATGTAAGCCTGGATAGTAGGGTTATGAGAAGGAACCTGGGTCGTAGGGTTACTTCGAAATGAAAGTTTGGATAGTAGGGCTATGAGAAGGAACCTGGGTCGTAGGGTTACTTCGAAATGAAAGCATGGATAGTAGGGCTATAAGAAGGAACCTAGGTCGTAGGGTTACTTCGAAATGAAAGCCTGGATAGTAGGGATATGAGAAGGAACCTGGGTCGTAGGGTTACTTCGAAATGAAAGCATGGATAGTAGGGCTATGAGAAGGAACATGGGTCGTAGGGTTACTTCGAAATGAAAGCCTGGATAATAGGGCTATGAGAAGGAACCTGGGTCGTAGGGTTACTTCCAAATGAAAGCCTGGATAATAGGGCTATGAGAAGGAACCTGGGTCGTAGGGTTACTTCGAAATGAAAGCCTGGATAGTAGGGCTATGACAAGGAACTTGGGTCGTAGGGTTACTTCGAAATGAAAGTTTGGATAGTAGGGCTATGAGAAGGAACCTGGGTCGTAGGGTTACTTCGAAATGAAAGCATGGATAGTAGGGCTATGAAAAGGAACCTAGGTCGTAGGGTTACTTCGAAATGAAAGCCTGGATAGTAGGGCTATGTGAAGGAACCATGTTCGTAGGGTTACATCGAAATGAAAGTCTGGATAGTAGGGCTATGAGAAGGAATCTGGGTCATAGGGTTACTTAGAAATGAAAGCCTGCATAGTAGGGCTATGAGAAGGAACCTGGGTCGTAGGGTTACTTCGAAATCAAAGCCTGGATTGTAGGGGTATAAGAAGGAACCTAGGTTGTAGAGTAACTTCAAAATGAAAGCCTGGATAGCAGGGCTGTGAGAAGGAACCTGAGTCGTAGGGTTACTTCAAAATGTAAGCCTTGATAGTAGGGCTATGAGAAGGAACCTGGGTCGTAGGGTTACTTCGAAATAAAAGCCTGGATAGTACGGCTATGAGAAGGAACCTGGGTCGTAGGGTTACTTCGAAATGAAAGCCTGGATAATAGGGCTATGAGAAGGAACCTGGGTCGTAGGGTTACTTCGAAATGAAAGCCTGGATAATAGGGCTATGAGAAGGAACCTGGGTGGTAGGGTTACTTCGAAATAAAAGCCTGGATAATAGGGCTATGAGAAGGAACCTGGGTCGTAGGGTTACTTCGAAATAAAAGCCTGGATAGTAGGGCTATGAGAAGGAACCTGGTTCGTAGGGTTACATCGAAATGAAAGTCTGGATAGTAGGGCTATGAGAAGGAACCTGGGTCGTAGGGTTACTTCGAAATGAAAGCCTGGATAGTAGGGATATGAGAAGGAACCTGGGTCGTAGGGTTACTTCGAAATGAAAGCCTAGATAGTAGGGCTATGAGAAGGAACCTGAGTCGTAGGGTTACTTCGAAATGAAAGCCTGGATAGTAGGGCTATGAGAAGGAACCTGGGTCGTAGGGTTACTTTGAAATGAAAGCCTGGATAGTAGGGCTATAAGAAGGAACCTGGGTCGTAGGGTTACTTCGAAATGAAAGACTGGATAGTAGAGCTATGAGAAGGAACCTGGGTCGAAGGGTTACTTCGAAATGAAAGCCTGGATAATAGGGCTATGAGAAGGAACCTGGGTCGTAGGGTTGCTTCGAAATGAAACCCTTGATAGTAGGGCTATGAGAAGGAACCTGGGTCGTAGGGTTACTTCGAAATGAAAGCCTGGATAGTAGGGCTATGAGAAGGAACCTGGGTCGTAGGGTAACTTCGAAATGAAAGCCTGGAGAGTAGGGCTATGAGAAGAAACCTGGGTCGTAGGGTTACTTCGAAATGAAAGCCTGGATAGTAGGAATATTAGAAAGAACCTGGGTCGTAGGGTTATTTCGCAATGAAAGCCTGGATAGTAGGGCTATGAGAAGGAACCTGGGTCGTAGGGTTACTTCGAAATGAAAGCCTTGATAGTAGGGCTATAAGAAGGAACCTGGGTCGTAGGGTTACTTTGAAATGAAAGACTGGATTGTAGGGCTATGAGAAGGAACTTGGGTCGTAGGGTTACTTCGAAATGAAAGCCTGGATAGTAGAGCTATGAGAAGGAACCTGGGTCGTTGGGTTACTTCGAAATGAAAATCTGGATAGTAGGGCTATGATAAGGTACCTGGGTCATAGGGTTACTTCGAAATGAAAGCCTGGATAGTAGGCCTATGAGAAGGAACCTGGGTCGTAGGGTTACTTCGAAATGTAAGCCTGGATAGTAGGGCTATGAAGAGGAACCTGGGTCGTAGGGTTACTTCGAAATGAAAGCCTGGATAGATGGGCTATGAGAAGGAACCTTGGTCGTAGGGTTACTTCGAAATGAAAGCCTGGATAGTAGGGCTATGAGAAGGAACCTGGGTTGTAGGGTTACTTCAAAATGAAAGCCTGAATAGTAGGGCTATGAGAAGGAACCTGGATCGCAAGGTTACATCGAAATGAAATCCTAGATAGTAGGGCTATGAGAAGGAACATGGATCGTAGGGTTACTTCGAATTGAAAGCCTGGATAGTAGGGCTATGATAAAGAACCTGGGTCATAGGGTTACTTCGAAATGAAAGTCTGGATAGTAGGGATATGAGAAGGAACCTGGGTCGTAGGGTTATTTCGAAATGAAAGCCTTAATATTAGGGAAATGAGAAGGAACCTGGGTCGTAGGGTTACTTTGATATGAAAGCCTGGATAGTAGGGCTATGAGAAGGAACTTGGGTCGTAGGGTTACTTTGAAATGAAAGACTGGATAGTAGGGCTATGAGAAGGAACCTGGGTCATAGGGTTACTTCGAAATGAAAGACTGGATAGTAGAGCTATGAGAAGGAACCTGGGTCGAAGGGTTACTTCGAAATTAAAGCCTGGATAATAGGGCTATGAGAAGGAACATGGGTCTTAGGGTTGCTTCGAAATGAAAGCCTGGATAGTCGGTCTATGAGAAGGAACCTGGGTCATAGGGTTACTTCGAAATGAAAGCCTGGATAGTAGGGCTATGAGAAGGAACCTGGGTCGTAGGGTTACTTTGAAATGAAAGCCTGGATAGTAGGGCTATAAGAAGGAACCTGGGTCGTAGGGTTACTTCGAAATGAAATCCTGGATAGTAGGGCTATGAAAAGGAACCTGGATCGTAGGGTTACTTCGAAATGAAAGCCTGGATAGTAGGGCTATGAGAAAGAACTTGGATCGTAGGGTTACTTCAAAATGAAAGCCTAGATAGTAGGGCTATGAGAAGGAACCTGGATCGTAGGGTTACTTCGAAATGAAAGCCTGGATTGTAGGGCTATGAGAAGGAACCTGGGTGGTAGGGTTACTTCGAAATGAAAGCCTGGATAGTAGGGCTATGATAAGGAACCTGGGTCATAGGGTTACTTCGAAATGAAAGCCTGGATAGTAGGGCTATGAGAAGGAACCTGGGTCGTAGGGTTACTTCGAAATGAAAGCCCGGATAGTAGGGCTATGAGAAGGAACCTGGGTCGTAGGGTTACTTCAAAATGAAAGCCTGGATAGTTGGGCTATGAGAAGGAACCTGGATCGTAGGGTTACTTCGAAATAAAAGCCTAGATAGTAGGGCTATGAGAAGGAACTTGGGTCGTAGGGTTACTTCGAAATGAAAGCCTGGATAGTAGGGCTATGAGAAGGAACTTGGGTCGTAGGGTTACTTTGAAATGAAAGACTGGATAGTAGGGCTATGAGAAGGAACTTGGGTCGTAGGGTTACTTCAAAATGAAAGACTCGATAGTAGAGCTATGAGAAGGAACCTGGGTCGAAGGGTTACTTCGAAATGAAAGCCTGGATAGTAGGGCTATGAGAAGGAACCTGGGTCATAGGGTTGCTTCGAAATGAAAGCCTGGATAATAGGGCTATGAGAAGGAACCTGGGTCGTAGGGTTACTTCGAAATGAAAGCCTGGATAATAGGGCTATGAGAAGGAACCTGGGTCGTAGGGTTACTTCGAAATGAAATCCTGGAGAGTAGGGCTATGAGAAGGAACCTGGGTCGTAGGGTTACTTAGAAATGAAAGCCTGGATAGTAGGGCTATGAGAAAGAACCTGGGTCGTAGGGTTATTTCGAAATGAAAGCCTGGATAGAAGGGCTATGAGAAGGAACCTGGGTCGTAGGGTTACTTCGAAATGAAAGCCTGGATAGTAGGGCTATGAGAAGGAACCTGGGTCGTAGGGTTACTTCGAAATGAAAGTCTGGATAGTATGGATATGAGAAGGAACCTGGGTCGTAGGGTTACTTCGAAATGAAATCCTGGATAGTAGAGCTATGAGAAGGAACCTGGGTTGTAGGGTTACTTCGAAATGAAAGTCTGGATAGTAGGGCTATGAGAAGGAACCTGGGTCGTAGGGTTACTTCGAAATGAAAGCCTGGATAGTAGGGCTATGAGAAGGAACCTGGGTCGTAGGGTTACTTCGAAATGAAAACCTTGATAGTAGGGCTATGAGAAGGAACTTGGTTCGTAGGGTTACTTTGAAATGAAAGCCTGGATAGTAGGGCTATGAGAAGGAACCTGGGTCGTAGGGATACTTCTAAATGAAAGCCTGGATAGTTGGGCTATGAGAAGGAACCTGGGTCGTAGGGTTACTTCTAAATGAAAGCCTAGATAGTAGGGCTATGAGAAGGAACTTGGGTCGTAGGGTTACTTCGAATTGAAAGCCTGGATAGTAGGGCTATGATAAAGAACTTGGGTCATAGGGTTACTTCGAAATGAAAGTCTGGATAGTAGGGATATGAGAAGGAACCTGGGTCGTAGGGTTATTTCGAAATGAAAGCCTGAATATTAGGGAAATGAGAAGGAACCTGGGTCGTAGGGTTACTTTGATATGAAAGCCTGGATAGTAGGGCTATGAGAAGGAACTTGGGTCGTAGGGTTACTTTGAAATGAAAGACTGGATAGTAGGGCTATGAGAAGGAACCTGGGTCATAGGGTTACTTCGAAATGAAAGACTGGATAGTAGAGCTATGAGAAGGAACCTGGGTCGAAGGGTTACTTCGAAATGAAAGCCTGGATAATAGGGCTATGAGAAGGAACCTGGGTCTTAGGGTTGCTTCGAAATGAAAGCCTGGATAGTAGGTCTATGAGAAGGAACCTGGGTCATAGGGTTACTTCGAAATGAAAGCCTGGATAGTAGGGCTATGAGAAGGAACCTGGGTCGTAGGGTTACTTTGAAATGAAAGCCTAGATAGTAGGGCTATAAGAAGGAACCTGGGTCGTAGGGTTACTTCGAAATGAAAGCCTGGATAGTAGGGCTATGAAAAGGAACCTGGATCGTAGGGTTACTTCGAAATGAAAGCCTGGATAGTAGGGCTATGAGAAAGAACTTGGATCGGAGGGTTACTTCAAAATGAAAGCCTAGATAGTAGGGCTATGAGAAGGAACCTGGATCGTAGGGTTACTTCGAAATGAAAGCCTGGATTGTAGGGCTATGAGAAGGGACCTGGGTGGTAGGGTTACTTCGAAATGAAAGCCTGGATAGTAGGGCTATGATAAGGAACCTGGGTCGTAGGGTTACTTCGAAATGAAAGCCTGGATAGTAGGGCTATGAGAAGGAACCTGGGTCGTAGGGTTACTTCGAAATGAAAGCCTGGATAGTAGGGCTATGAGAAGGAACCTGGGTCGTAGGGTTACTTCAAAATGAAAGCCTGGATAGTTGGGCTATGAGAAGGAACCTGGATCGTAGGGTTACTTCGAAATAAAAGCCTAGATAGTAGGGCTATGAGAAGGAACTTGGGTCGTAGGGTTACTTCGAAATGAAAGCCTGGATAGTAGGGCTATGAGAAGGAACTTGGGTCGTAGGGTTACTTTGAAATGAAAGACTGGATAGTAGGGCTATGAGAAGGAACTTGGGTCGTAGGGTTACTTCAAAATGAAAAACACGATAGTAGAGCTATGAGAAGGAACCTGGGTCGAAGGGTTACTTCGAAATGAAAGCCTGGATAGTAGGGCTATGAGAAGGTACCTGGGTCATAGGGTTGCTTCGAAATGAAAGCCTGGATAATAGGGCTATGAGAAGGAACTTGGGTCGTAGGGTTACTTAGAAATGAAAGCCTGGATAATAGGGCTATGAGAAGGAACCTGGGTCGTAGGGTTACTTCGAAATGAAATCCTGGAGAGTAGGGCTATGAGAAGGAACCTGGGTCGTAGGGTTACTTAGAAATGAAAGCCTGGATAGTAGGGCTATGAGAAAGAACTTGGGTCGTAGGGTTATTTCGAAATGAAAGCCTGGATAGAAGGGCTATGAGAAGGAACCTGGGTCGTAGGGTTACTTCGAAATGAAAGCCTGGATAGTAGGGCTATGAGAAGGAACCTGGGTCGTAGGGTTACTTCGAAATGAAAGTCTGGATAGTATGGATATGAGAAGGAACCTGGGTCGTAGGGTTACTTCGAGATAAAATCCTGGATAGTAGAGCTATGAGAAGGAACCTGGGTTGTAGGGTTACTTCGAAATGAAAGTCTGGATAGTAGGGCTATGAGAAGGAACCTGGGTCGTAGGGTTACTTCGAAATGAAAGCCTGGATAGTAGGGCTATGAGAAGGAACCTGGGTCGTAGGGTTACTTCGAAATGAAAACCTTGATAGTAGGGCTTCGAGAAGGAACTTGGTTCGTAGGGTTACTTCGAAATGAAAGCCTGGATAGTAAGGCTATGAGAAGGAACCTGGGTCGTAGGGTTACTTCTAAATGAAAGCCTGGATAGTTGGGCTATGAGAAGGAACCTGGGTCGTAGGGTTACTTCTAAATGAAAGCCTAGATAGTAGGGCTATGAGAAGGAACTTGGGTCGTAGGGTTACTTCGAAATGAAATCCTGGATAGTAGGGCTATGAAAAGGAACCTGGATCGTAGGGTTACTTCGAAATGAAAGCCTAGATAGTAGGGCTATGAGGAGGAACCTGGATCGTAGGGTTACTTAGAAATTAAAGCCTAGATAGTAAGGCTATAAGAAGGAACCTGGATCATAGGGTTACTTCGAAATGAAAGCCTGGATAGTAGGGCTATGAGAAGGAACCTGGGTTGTAGGTTTACTTGGAAATGAAAGCCTGGATAGTAGGGCTATGAGAAGGAACTTGGGTGGTAGGGTTACTTCGAAATGAAAGCCTGGATAGTAGGGCTATAAGAAGGAACCTGGGTCGTAGGGTTACTTCGAAATGAAAGCCTGGGTAGTAGGGCTATAAGAAGGAACTTGGGTCGTAGGGTTACTTCGAAATGAAAGCCTGGATAGTAGGGCTATGTGAAGGAACCTGGTTCTTAGGGTTACTTCGAAATGAAAGCCTGGATAGTAGGTCTATGAGAAGGAACCTGGGTCATAGGGTTACTTCGAAATGAAAGCCTGGATAGTAGGGCTATGAGAAGGAACCTGGGTCGTAGGGTTACTGCGAAATGAAAGCCTGGATAGTAGGGCTATGAGAAGGAACCTGGGTCGTAGGGTTACTTCGAAATGAAAGCCTGGATAATAGGGCTATGAGAAGGAACCTGGGTCGTAGGGTTACTTCAAAATGAAATCCTAGAGATTAGGGCTATGAGAAGGAACCTGGGTCGTAGGGTTACTTAGAAATGAAAGCCTAGATAGTAGGGCTATGAGAAAGAACCTGGGTCATAGGGTTATTTCAAATTGAAAGCTTGGATAGTAGGGCTATGAGAAGGAACCTGGGTCGTACGGTTACTTCGAAATGAAAGCCTGGATAGTAGGGCTATGAAAAGGAACCTGGATCGTAGGGTTACTTCGAAATGAAAGCCTAGATAGTAGGGCTATGAGGAGGAACCTGGATCGTAGGGTTACTTAGAAATTAAAGCCTAGATAGTAAGGCTATGAGAAGGAACCTGGATCATAGGGTTACTTCGAAATGAAAGCCTGGATTGTAGGGCTATGAGAAGGAACCTGGGTTGTAGGGTTACATGGAAATGAAAGCCTGGATAGTAGGGCTATGAGAAGGAACCTGGGTCGTAGGGTTACTTTGAAATGAAAGCCTGGATAGTAGGGCTATAAGAAGGAACCTGGGTCGTAGGGTTACTTCGAAATGAAAGCCTGGGTAGTAGGGCTATAAGAAGGAACTTGGGTCGTAGGGTTACTTCGAAATGAAAGCCTGGATAGTAGGGCTATGTGAAGGAACCTGGTTCTTAGGGTTACTTCGAAATGAAAGCCTTGATAGTAGGTCTATGAGAAGGAACCTGGGTCATAGGGTTACTTCGAAATGAAAGCCTGGATAGTAGGGCAATGAGAAGGAACCTGGGTCGTATGGTTACAGCGAAATGAAAGCCTGGATAGTAGGGCTATGAGAAGGAACCTGGGTCGTAGGGTTACTTCTAAATGAAAGCCTGGATAATAGGGCTGTGAGAAGGAACCTGGGTCGTAGGGTTACTTCGAAATAAAATCCTAGAGATTAGGGCTATGAGAAGGAACCTGGGTCGTAGGGTTACTTAGAAATGAAAGCCTGGATAGTAGGGATATGAAAAAGAACCTGGGTCATAGGGTTATTTCAAATTGAAAGCCTGGATAGTAGGGCTATGAGAAGGAACCTGGGTCGTAGGGTTACTTCGAAATGAAAGCCTGGATAGTAGGGCTATGAGAAGGAACCTGGGTCGTAGGGTTACTTCGAAATGAAAGCCTGGATAGTAGGGCTATTAGAAGGAACCTGGGTCGTAGGGTTACTTCGAAATGAAAGCCTGGATAGTAGAGCTATGAGAAGGAACCTGGGTTGTAGGGTTACTTCGAAATGAAAGTCTGGATAGTAGGGCTATGAGAAGGAACCTGGGTCGTAGGGTTACTTCGAAATGAAAGCCTGGATAGTAGGGCTATGAGAAGGAACCTGGGTCGTAGGGTTACTTCAAAATGAAAGCCTGGATAGTAGGGCTATGAGAAGGAACCTGGGTCGTAGGGTTACTTCGAAATGAACGCCTGGATAGTAGGGCTATGAGAAGGAACATGGGTCGTAGGGTTACTTCGAAATGAAAGCCTGGATAGTTGGGCTATGAGAAGGAACCTGGGTCGTAGGGTTACTTCGAAATGAAAGCCTAGATAGTAGGGCTATGAGAAGGAACTTGGGTCGTAGGGTTACTTCGAAATGAAAGCCTGGATAGTAGGGCTATGAGAAGGAACCTGGATCGTAGGATTACTTCGAAATGAAAGCCTGGATTGTAGGGCTATGAGAAGGGACCTGGGTGGTAGGGTTACTTCGAAATGAAAGCCTGGATAGTAGGGCTATGATAAGGAACCTGGGTCGTAGGGTTACTTCGAAATGAAAGCCTGGATAGTAGGGCTATGAGAAGGAACCTGGGTCGTAGGGTTACTTCGAAATGAAAGCCTGGATAGTAGGGCTATAAGAAGGAACTTGGGTCGTAGGGTTACTTCGAAATGAAAGCATGGATAGTAGGGCTATGAAAAGGAACCTGGATCGTAGGGTTACTTCGAAATGAAAGCCTGGATAGTAGGGCTATGAGAAAGAACTTGGATCATAGGGTTATTTCGAAATGAAAGCCTAGATAGTAAGGCTATGAGAAGGAACCTGGATCGTAGGGTTACTTCGAAATGAAAGCCCGGATTGTAGGGCTATGAGAAGGAACCTGGGTGGTAGGGTTACTTCGAAATGAAAGCCTGGATAGTAGGGCTATGATAAGGAACCTGGGTCGTAGGGTTACTTCGAAATGAAAGCCTGGATAGTAGGGCTATGAGAAGGAACCTGGGTCGTAGGGTTACTTCGAAATGAAAGCCTGGATAGTAGGGCTATGAGAAGGAACCTGGGTCGTAGGGTTACTTCAAAATGAAAGCCTGGATAGTTGGGCTATGAGAAGGAACCTGGGTCGTAGGGTTACTTCGAAATGAAAGCCTGGATAGTAGGGCTATGTGAAGGAACCTGGGTATTAGGGTTACTTCGAAATGAAAGTCGTGATAGTAGGGCTATGAGAAGGAACCTGGGTCATAGGGTTACTTCGAAATGAAAGCCTGGATAATAGGGCTATGAGAAGGAACCTGGGTCGTAGGGTTACTTCGAAATGAAAGCCTGGATAGTAGGGCTATGAGAAGGAACCTGGGTCGTAGGGTTACTTCAAAATGAAAACCTGGATAATAGGGCTATGAGAAGGAACCTGGGTCGTAGGGTTACTTCAAAATGAAAGCCTGGATAGTAGGGCTATGAGAAGGAACCTGGGTCGTAGGGTTACTTCGAAATGAAATCATGGATAGTAGGGCTATAAAAAGGAACCTGGATCGTAGGGTTACTTCGAAATGAAAGCCTGGATAGTAGGGCTATGAGAAAGAACTTGGATCGTAGGGTTACTTCGAAATGAAAGCCTAGATAGTAGGGCTATGAGAAGGAACCTGGATCGTAGGGTTACTTTGAAATGAAAGCCTGGATTGTAGGGCTATGAGAAGGAACCTGGGTGGTAGGGTTACTTCGAAATGAAAGCCTGGATAGTAGGGATATGATAAGGAACCTGGGTCGTAGGGTTACTTAGAAATGAAAGCCTTGATAGTAGGGCTATGAGAAGGAACCTGGGTCGTAGGGTTACTTCGAAATGAAAGCCTGGATAGTAGGGCTATAAGAAGGAACCTGGGTCGTAGGGTTACTTCGAAATGAAAGCATGGATAGTAGGGCTATGAAAAAGAACCTGGATCGTAGGGTTACTTCGAAATGAAAGCCTGGATAGTAGGGCTATGAGAAAGAACTTGGATCGTAGGGTTACTTCGAAATGAAAGCCTAGATAGTAGGGCTATGAAAAGGAACTTGGATCGTAGGGTTTCTTCGAAATGAAAGCCTGGATTGTAGGGCTTTGAGAAGGAACCTCGGTGGTAGGGTTACTTTGAAATGAAAGCCTGGATAGTAGGGCTATGATAAGGAACCTGGGTCGTAGGGTTACTTCGAAATGAAAGCCTGGATAGTAGGGCTATGAGAAGGAACCTGGGTCGTAGGGTTACTTCGAAATGAAAGCCTGGATAGTAGGGCTATGAGAAGGAACCTGGGTCGTAGGGTTACTTCAAAATGAAAGCCTGGATAGTTGGGCTATGAGAAGGAACCTGGGTCGTAGGGTTACTTCGAAATAAAAGCCTAGATAGTAGGGCTATGAGAAGGAACTTGGGTCGTAGGGTTACTTCGAAATGAAAGCCTGGATAGTAGGGCTATGAGAAGGAACCTGGGTCATAGGGTTGCTTCGAAATGAAAGCCTGGATAATAGGGCTATGAGAAGGAACCTGGGTCGTAGGGTTACTTCGAAATGAAAGCCTGGATAATAGGGCTATGAGAAGGAACCTGGGTCGTCGGGTTACTTCGAAATGAAATCCTGGAGAGTAGGGCTATGAGAAGGAACCTGGGTCGTAGGGTTACTTAGAAATGAAAGCCTGGATAGTAGGGATATGAGAAAGAACCTGGGTCGTAGGGTTATTTCAAAATGAAAGCCTGGATAAAAGGGCTATGAGAAGGAACCTGGGTCGTAGGGTTACTTCGAAATGAAAGCCTGGATAGTAGGGCTATGAGAAGGAACCTGGGTCGTAGGGTTTCTTCGAAATGAAAGTCTGGATAGTATGGATATGAGAAGGAACCTGGGTCGTAGGGTTACTTCGAAATGAAAGCCTGGATAGTAGAGCTATGAGAAGGAACCTGGGTTGTAGGGTTACTTCGAAATGAAAGTCTGGATAGTAGGGCTATGAGAAGGAACCTGGGTCGTAGGGTTACTTCGAAATGAAAGCCTGGATAGTAGGGCTATGAGAAGGAACCTGGGTCGTAGGGTTACTTCGAAATGAAAACCTTGATAGTAGGGCTATGAGAAGGAACCTGGTTCATAAGGTTACTTCGAAATGAAAGCCTGGATAGTAGGGCTATGAGAAGGAACCTGGGTCGTAGGGTTACTTCCAAATGAAAGCCTGGATAGTTGGGCTATGAGAAGGAACCTGGGTCGTAGGTTTACTTCGAAATGAAAGCCTAGATAGTAGGGCTATGAGAAGGAACTTGGGTCGTAGGGTTACTTCGAAATGAAAGCCTGGATAGTAGGGCTATGAAAAGGAACCTGGATCGGAGGGTTACTTCGAAATGAAAGCCTAGATAGTAGGGCTATAAGGAGGAACCTGGATCGTAGGGTTACTTCGAAATTAAAGCCTAGATAGTAAGGCTATGAGAAGGAACCTGGATCATAGGGTTACTTCGAAATGAAAGCCTGGATAGTAGGGCTATGAGAAGGAACCTGGGTTGTAGGGTTACTTGGAAATGAAAGCCTGGATAGTAGGGCTATGAGAAGGAACCTGGGTCGTAGGGTTACTTCGAAATGAAAGCCTGGATAGTAGGGCTATAAGAAGGAACTTGGGTCGTAGGGTTACTTCGAAATGAAAGCCTGGGTAGTAGGGCTATAAGAAGGAACTTGGGTCGTAGGGTTACTTCGAAATGAAAGCCTGGATAGTAGGGCTATGTGAAGGAACCTGGTTCTTAGGGTTACTTCGAAATGAAAGCCTGGATAGTAGGTCTATGAGAAGGAACCTGGGTCATAGTGTTACTTCGAAATGAAAGCCTGGATAGTAGGGCTATGAGAAGGAACCTGGGTCGTAGGGTTACTTCGAAATGAAAGCCTGGATAGTAGGGCTATGATAAGGAACCTGGGTCGTAGGGTTACTTCGAAATGAAAGCCTGGATAATAGGGCTATGAGAAGGAACCTGGGTCGTAGGGTTACTTTGAAATGAAATCCTAGAGATTAGGGCTATGAGAAGGAACCTGGGTCGTAGGGTTACTTAGAAATGAAAGCCTGGATAGTAGGGCTATGAGAAAGAACCTGGGTCATAGGGTTATTTCAAATTGAAAGCCTGGATAGTAGGGCTATGAGTAGGAACCTGGGTCGTAGGGTTACTTCGAAATGAAAGCCTGGATAGTAGGGCTATGAGAAGGAACCTGGGTCGTAGGGTTACTTCGAAATGAAAGCCTGGATAGTAGGGCTATGAGAAGGAACCTGGGTCGTAGGGTTACTTCGAAATGAAAGCCTGGATAGTAGAGCTATGAGAAGGAACCTGGGTTGTAGGGTTACTTCGAAATGAAAGTCTGGATAGTAGGGCTATGAGAAGGAACTTGGGTCGTAGGGTTACTTCGAAATGAAAGCCTGGATAGTAGGGCTATGAGAAGGAACCTGGGTTGTAGGGTTACTTCGAAATGAAAACCTTGATAGTAGGGCTATGAGAAGGAACCTGGTTCATAGGGTTACTTCGAAATGAACGCCTGGATAGTAGGGCTATGAGAAGGAACCTGGGTCATATGGTTACTTCGAAATGAAATCCTGGATAGTTGGGCTATGAGAAGGAACCTGGGTCGTAGGGTTACTTCGAAATGAAAGCCTAGATAGTAGGGCTATGAGAAGGAACTTGGGTCGTAGGGTTACTTCAAAATGAAAGCCTGGATAGTAGGGCTATAAGAAGGAACCTGGGCCGTAGGGTTACTTCGAAATGAAAGCCTGGATAGTAGGGCTATAAGAAGGAACCTGGGTCGTAGGGTTACTTCGAAATGAAAGCCTGGATAGTAGGGCTATGTGAAGGAACCTGGGACTTAGGGTTACTTCGAAATGAAAGCCTGGATAGTAGGGCTATGAGAAGGAACCTGGGTCATAGGGTTACTTCGAAATGAAAGCCTGGATAATAGGGCTATGAGAAGGAACCTGGGTCGTAGGGTTACTTCGAAATGAAAGCCTGGATAGTAGGGCTATGAGAAGGAACTTGGGTCGTAGGGTTACTTCAAAATGAAAGCCTGGATAGTAGGGCTATGAGAAGGAACCTAGGTCGTAGGGTTACTTCGAAATGAAAGCCTTGATAGTAGGGCTATGAGAAGGAACCTGGGTCGTAGGGTTACTTCGAAATGAAATCATGGATAGTAGGGCTATGAGAAGGAACCTGGGTCGTAGGGTTGCTTCGAAATTAAAGCCTGGATAGTAGGGCTATAAGAAGGAACCTGGGTCGTAGGGTTGCTTCAAAATGAAGGCCTTGATAGTAGGGCTATGAGAAGGAACCTGGTTCATAGGGTTACTTCGAAATGAACGCCTGGATAGTAGGGCTATGAGAAGGAACCTGGGTCGTAGGGTTACTTCGAAATGAAAGCCTGGATAGTTGGGCTATGAGAAGAAACCTGGGTCGTAGGGTTACTTCGAAGTGAAAGCCTAGATAGTAGGGCTATGAGAAGGAACTTGGGTCGTAGGGTTACTTCGAAATGAAAGCCTGGATAGTAGGGCTATAAGAAGGAACCTGGATCGTAGGGTTACTTCGAAATGAAAGCCTGGATAGTAGGGCTATAAGAAGGAACCTGGGTCGTAGGGTTACTTCGAAATGAAAGCCTGGATAGTAGGGCTATGAGAAGGAACCTGGGTCGTAGGGTTACTTCGAAATGAAAACCTTGATAGTAGGGCTATGAGAAGGAACCTGGTTCGTAGGGTTACTTCGAAATGAAAGCCTGGATAGTAGGGCTATGAGAAGGAACCTGGGTCGTAGGGTTACTTCCAAATGAAAGCCTGGATAGTTGGGCTATGAGAAGGAACCTGGGTCGTAGGGTTACTTCGAAATGAAAGCCTAGATAGTAGGGCTATGAGAAGGAACTTGGGTCGTAGGGTTACTTCGAAATGAAAGCCTGGATAGTAGGGCTATGAAAAGGAACCTGGATCGTAGGGTTACTTCGAAATGAAAGCCTAGATAGTAGGGCTATAAGGAGGAACCTGGATCGTAGGGTTACTTCGAAATTAAAGCCTAGATAGTAAGGCTATGAGAAGGAACCTGGATCATAGGGTTACTTCGAAATGAAAGCCTGGATAGTAGGGCTATGAGAAGGAACCTGGGTTGTAGGGTTACTTGGAAATGAAAGCCTGGATAGTAGGGCTATGAGAAGGAACCTGGGTCGTAGGGTTACTTCGAAATGAAGTCCTGGATAGTAGGGCTATAAGAAGGAACCTGGGTCGTAGGGTTACTTTGAAATGAAAGCCTGGGTAGTAGGGCTATAAGAAGGAACTTGGGTCGTAGGGTTACTTCGAAATGAAAGCCTGGATAGTAGGGCTATGTGAAGGAACCTGGTTCTTAGGGTTACTTAGAAATGAAAGCCTGGATAGTAGGTCTATGAGAAGGAACCTGGGTCATAGGGTTACTTCGAAATGAAATCCTGGATAGTAGGGCTATAAGAAGGAACCTGGGTCGTAGGGTTACTTTGAAATGAAAGCCTGGATAGTAGGGCTATGAGAAGGAACCTGGGTCGTAGGGTTACTTCGAAATGAAAGCCTGGATAATAGGGCTTTGAGAAGGAACCTGGGTCGTAGGGTTACTTCGAAATGAAATCCTAGAGATTAGGGCTATGAGAAGGAACCTGGGTCGTAGGGTTACTTAGAAATGAAAGCCTGGATAGTAGGGCTATGAGAAAGAACCTGGGTCATAGGGTTATTTCAAATTGAAAGCCTGGATAGTAGGGCTATGAGAAGGAACCTGGGTCATAGGGTTACTTCGAAACGAAAGCCTGGATAGTAGGGCTATGAGAAGGAACCTGGGTCGTAGGGTTACTTCGAAATGAAAGCCTGGATAGTATGGCTATGAGAAGGAACCTGGGTCGTAGGGTTACTTCGAAATGAAAGCCTGGATAGTAGAGCTATGAGAAGGAACCTGGGTTGTAGGGTTACTTCGAAATGAAAGTCTAGATAGTAGGGCTATGAGAAGGAACCTGGGTCGTAGGGTTACTTCAAAATGAAAGCCTGGATAGTAGGGCTATGAGAAGGAACCTGGGTTGTAGGGTTACTTCGAAATGAAAACCTTGATAGTAGGGCTATGAGAAGGAACCTGGTTCATAGGGTTACTTCGAAATGAACGCATGGATAGTAGGGCTATGAGAAGGAACTTGGGTCATAGGGTTACTTCGAAATGAAAGCCTGGATAGTTGGGCTATGAGAAGGAACCTGGGTCGTAGGGTTACTTCGAAATGAAAGCCTAGATAGTAGGGCTATGAGAAGGAACTTGGGTCGTAGGGTTACTTCGAAATGAAAGCCTGGATAGTAGGGCTATAAGAAGGAACCTGGGTCGTAGGGTTACTTCGAAATGAAAGCCTGGATAGTAGGGCTATAAGAAGGAACCTGGGTCGTAGGGTTACTTTGAAATGAAAGCCTGGATAGTAGGGCTATGTGAAGGAACCTGGGGCTTAGGGTTACTTCGAAATGAAAGCCTGGATAGTAGGGCTATGAGAAGGAACCTGGGTCATAGGGTTACTTCGAAATGAAAGCCTGGATAATAGGGCTATGAGAAGGAACCTGGGTCGTAGGGTTACTTCGAAATGAAAGCCTGGATAATAGGGCTATGAGAAGGAACCTGGGTCGTAGGGTTACTTCAAAATGAAAGCCTGGATAGTAGGGCTATGAGAAGGAACCTGGGTCGTAGGGTTACTTCGAAAAGAAAGCCTGGATAGTAGGGCTATGAGAAGGAACCTGGGTCGTAGGGTTACTTCGAAATGAAATCATGGATAGTAGGGCTATGAGAAGGAACCTGGGTCGTAGGGTTGCTTCGAAATGAAAGCCTGGATAGTAGGGCTATGAGAAGGAACCTGGGTCGTAGGGTTACTTCGAAATGAAAACCTTGATAGTAGGGCTATGAGAAGGAACCTGGTTCATAGGGTTACTTCGAAATGAACGCCTGGATAGTAGGGCTATGAGAAGGAACCTGGGTCGTAAGGTTACTTCAAAATGAAAGCCTGGATAGTTGGGCTATGAGAAGGAACCTGGGTCGTAGGGTTACTTCGAAATGAAAGCCTAGATAGTAGGGCTATGAGAAGGAACTTGGGTCGTAGGGTTACTTCGAAATGAAAGCCTGGATAGTAGGGCTATAAGAAGGAACCTGGGTCGTAGGGTTACTTCGAAATGAAAGCCTGGATAGTAGGGCTATGTGAAGGAACCTGGGGCTTAGGGTTACTTCGAAATGAAAGCCTGGATAGTAGGGCTATGAGAGGAACCTGGGTCATAGGGTTACTTCGAAATGAAAGCCTGGATAATAGGGCTATGAGAAGGAACCTGGGTCGTAGGGTTACTTCGAAATGAAAGCCTGGATAGTAGGGCTATGAGAAGGAACCTGGGTCGTAGGGTTACTTCAAAATGAAAGCCTGGATAGTAGGGCTATGAGAAGGAACCTGGGTCGTAGGGTTACTTTGAAATGAAAGCCTGGATAGTAGGGCTATGAGAAGGAACCTGGGTCGTAGGGTTACTTCGAAATGAAATCATGGATAGTAGGGCTATGAGAAGGAACCTGGGTCGTAGGGTTGCTTCGAAATGAAAGCCTGGATAGTAGGGCTATGAGAAGGAACCTGGGTCGTAGGGTTACTTCGAAATGAAAGCCTGGATAGTAGTACTATGAGAAGGAACCTGGGTCGTAGGGTTACTTCGAAATGAAAGCCTTTATAGTAGGGCTATAAGAAGGAACCTGGGTCGTAGGGTTACTTTGAAATGAAAGCCTGTATAGTAGAGCTATGAGAAGGAACCTGGGTCATAGGGTTACTTCGAAATGAAAGCCTGGATAGTAGGGCTATGAGAAGGAACCTTGGTCGTAGGGTTACTTCGAAATGAAAGCCTAGATAGTAGGGCTATGAGAAGGAACCTGGGTCGTAGGGTTACTTCGAAATGAAAGCCTGGGTAGTAGGGATATGAGAAGGTACCTGGGTCATAGGGTTACTTCGAAATGAAAGCCTGGATAGTAAGGCTATGAGAAGGAACCTGGGTCATAGGGTTACTTCGAAATGAAAGCCTGGATAGTAGGGCTATGAGAAGGAACCTAGGTCGTAGGGTTACTTCGAAATGAAATCTTGGATAGTAGGGCAATGAGAAGGAACCCGGGTCGTAGGGTTACTACGAAATGAAAGCCTGGATATTAGAGCTATGAGAAGGAACCTGGGTCGTAGGGTTACTTCGAAATGAAAGCCTAGATAGTAGGGCTATGAGAAGGAACCTGGGTCGTAGGGTTACTTCGAAATGAAAGCCTTGATAGTAGTGCTATGAGAAGGAACCTTGGTTGTAGGATTACTTCGAAATGAAAGCCTGGATAGTAGGGCTATGAGAAGGAACTTGGGTCGTAGGGTTACTTCGAAATGAAAGCCTGGATAATAGGGCTATGAGAAGGAACCTGGGTCGTAGGGTTACTTCGAAATGAAAGCCTAGATAGTAGGGCTATGAGAAAGAACCTGGATCGTAGGGTTACTTCGAAATGAAAGCCTAGATAGTAGGGCTATGAGAAGGAACCTGGATCGTAGGGTTACTTCGAAATGAAAGCCTGGATTGTAGGGCTATGAGAAGGAACCTGGGTGGTAGGGTTACTTCGAAATGAAAGCCTTGATAGTAGGGCTATGATAAGGAACCTGGGTCGTAGGGTTACTTCGAAATGAAAGCCTGGATAGTAGGGCTAGGAGAAGGAACCTGGGTCGTAGGGTTACTTCGAAATGAAAGCCTGGATAGTAGGGCTATAAGAAAGAACCTGGGTCGTAGAGTTACTTTGAAATGAAAGCCTGGATAGTAGGGCTATGTGAAGGAACCTGGGTCTTAGGGTTACATCGAAATGAAAGCCTGGATAGTAGGGCTATGAGAAGGAACTGGGTCATAGGGTTACTTCGAAATGAAAGCCTGGATAATATGGCTATGAGAAGGAACGTGGGTCGTAGGGTTACTTCGAAATGAAAGCCTGGATAGTAGGGCTATGAGCAGGAACCTGGGTCGTAGGGTTACTTCAAAATGAAAGCCTGGATAGTAGGGCTATCAGAAGGAACCTGGGTCGTAGGGTTACTTCGAAATGAAAGCCTGGATAGTAGGGCTATGAGAAGGAACCTGGGTCGTAGGGTTACTTCGAAATGAAAGCCTGGATAGTAGGGCTATGAGAAGGAACCTGGGTCGTAGGGTTGCTTCGAAATGAAATCCTGGATAGTAAGGCTATGAGAAGGAACCTGGATCGTAGAGTTACTTCGAAATGAAAGTCTGGATAGTAGGGCTATGAGAAGGAACCTGGGTCATAGGGTTACTTCGAAATGAAAGCCTTTATAGTAGGGCTATGAGAAGGAACCTGGGACGTAGGGTTACTTCGAAATGAAAGCCTGGATAGTAGAGCTATGAGAAGGAACCTGGGTCATAGGGTTACTTCAAAATGAAAGCCTGGATAGTAGGGCTATGAGAAGGAACCTGGATCATAGGGTTACTTCAAAATGAAAGCCTAGATAGTAGGGCTATGAGAAGGAACCTGGGTCGTAGGGTTACTTCGAAATGAAATCCTGGATAGTAGGGCTATGAGAAGGAACCTGGGTCATAGGGTTACTTCGAAATGAAAGCCTGTATAGTAGGGCTATGAGAAGGAACCTAGGTCATAGGGTTACTTCGAAATGAAATCCTGGATAGTAGGGCTATGAGAAGGAACCTGGGTCGTAGGGTTACTTCGAAATGAAAGCCTGGATAGTAAGGCTATGAGAAGGAACCCGGGTCGTAGGGTTACTTCGAAATGAAAGCCTAGATAGTAGGGCTATGAGAAGGAACTTGGGTCGTAGGGTTACTTCGAAATGAAAGCCTGGATAGTAGGGCTATGAAAAGGAACCTGGATCGGAGGGTTACTTCGAAATGAAAGCCTAGATAGTAGGGCTATAAGGAGGAACCTGGATCGTAGGGTTACTTCGAAATTAAAGCCTAGATAGTAAGGCTATGAGAAGGAACCTGGATCATAGGGTTACTTCGAAATGAAAGCCTGGATAGTAGGGCTATGAGAAGGAACCTGGGTTGTAGGGTTACTTGGAAATGAAAGCCTGGATAGTAGGGCTATGAGAAGGAACCTGGGTCGTAGGGTTACTTCGAAATGAAAGCCTGGATAGTAGGGCTATAAGAAGGAACTTGGGTCGTAGGGTTACTTCGAAATGAAAGCCTGGGTAGTAGGGCTATAAGAAGGAACTTGGGTCGTAGGGTTACTTCGAAATGAAAGCCTGGATAGTAGGGCTATGTGAAGGAACCTGGTTCTTAGGGTTACTTCGAAATGAAAGCCTGGATAGTAGGTCTATGAGAAGGAACCTGGGTCATAGTGTTACTTCGAAATGAAAGCCTGGATAGTAGGGCTATGAGAAGGAACCTGGGTCGTAGGGTTACTTCGAAATGAAAGCCTGGATAGTAGGGCTATGATAAGGAACCTGGGTCGTAGGGTTACTTCGAAATGAAAGCCTGGATAATAGGGCTATGAGAAGGAACCTGGGTCGTAGGGTTACTTTGAAATGAAATCCTAGAGATTAGGGCTATGAGAAGGAACCTGGGTCGTAGGGTTACTTAGAAATGAAAGCCTGGATAGTAGGGCTATGAGAAAGAACCTGGGTCATAGGGTTATTTCAAATTGAAAGCCTGGATAGTAGGGCTATGAGTAGGAACCTGGGTCGTAGGGTTACTTCGAAATGAAAGCCTGGATAGTAGGGCTATGAGAAGGAACCTGGGTCGTAGGGTTACTTCGAAATGAAAGCCTGGATAGTAGGGCTATGAGAAGGAACCTGGGTCGTAGGGTTACTTCGAAATGAAAGCCTGGATAGTAGAGCTATGAGAAGGAACCTGGGTTGTAGGGTTACTTCGAAATGAAAGTCTGGATAGTAGGGCTATGAGAAGGAACTTGGGTCGTAGGGTTACTTCGAAATGAAAGCCTGGATAGTAGGGCTATGAGAAGGAACCTGGGTTGTAGGGTTACTTCGAAATGAAAACCTTGATAGTAGGGCTATGAGAAGGAACCTGGTTCATAGGGTTACTTCGAAATGAACGCCTGGATAGTAGGGCTATGAGAAGGAACCTGGGTCATATGGTTACTTCGAAATGAAATCCTGGATAGTTGGGCTATGAGAAGGAACCTGGGTCGTAGGGTTACTTCGAAATGAAAGCCTAGATAGTAGGGCTATGAGAAGGAACTTGGGTCGTAGGGTTACTTCAAAATGAAAGCCTGGATAGTAGGGCTATAAGAAGGAACCTGGGCCGTAGGGTTACTTCGAAATGAAAGCCTGGATAGTAGGGCTATAAGAAGGAACCTGGGTCGTAGGGTTACTTCGAAATGAAAGCCTGGATAGTAGGGCTATGTGAAGGAACCTGGGACTTAGGGTTACTTCGAAATGAAAGCCTGGATAGTAGGGCTATGAGAAGGAACCTGGGTCATAGGGTTACTTCGAAATGAAAGCCTGGATAATAGGGCTATGAGAAGGAACCTGGGTCGTAGGGTTACTTCGAAATGAAAGCCTGGATAGTAGGGCTATGAGAAGGAACTTGGGTCGTAGGGTTACTTCAAAATGAAAGCCTGGATAGTAGGGCTATGAGAAGGAACCTAGGTCGTAGGGTTACTTCGAAATGAAAGCCTTGATAGTAGGGCTATGAGAAGGAACCTGGGTCGTAGGGTTACTTCGAAATGAAATCATGGATAGTAGGGCTATGAGAAGGAACCTGGGTCGTAGGGTTGCTTCGAAATTAAAGCCTGGATAGTAGGGCTATAAGAAGGAACCTGGGTCGTAGGGTTGCTTCAAAATGAAGGCCTTGATAGTAGGGCTATGAGAAGGAACCTGGTTCATAGGGTTACTTCGAAATGAACGCTTGGATAGTAGGGCTATGAGAAGGAACCTGGGTCGTAGGGTTACTTCGAAATGAAAGCCTGGATAGTTGGGCTATGAGAAGAAACCTGGGTCGTAGGGTTACTTCGAAGTGAAAGCCTAGATAGTAGGGCTATGAGAAGGAACTTGGGTCGTAGGGTTACTTCGAAATGAAAGCCTGGATAGTAGGGCTATAAGAAGGAACCTGGATCGTAGGGTTACTTCGAAATGAAAGCCTGGATAGTAGGGCTATAAGAAGGAACCTGGGTCGTAGGGTTACTTCGAAATGAAAGCCTGGATAGTAGGGCTATGAGAAGGAACCTGGGTCGTAGGGTTACTTCGAAATGAAAACCTTGATAGTAGGGCTATGAGAAGGAACCTGGTTCGTAGGGTTACTTCGAAATGAAAGCCTGGATAGTAGGGCTATGAGAAGGAACCTGGGTCGTAGGGTTACTTCCAAATGAAAGCCTGGATAGTTGGGCTATGAGAAGGAACCTGGGTCGTAGGGTTACTTCGAAATGAAAGCCTAGATAGTAGGGCTATGAGAAGGAACTTGGGTCGTAGGGTTACTTCGAAATGAAAGCCTGGATAGTAGGGCTATGAAAAGGAACCTGGATCGTAGGGTTACTTCGAAATGAAAGCCTAGATAGTAGGGCTATAAGGAGGAACCTGGATCGTAGGGTTACTTCGAAATTAAAGCCTAGATAGTAAGGCTATGAGAAGGAACCTGGATCATAGGGTTACTTCGAAATGAAAGCCTGGATAGTAGGGCTATGAGAAGGAACCTGGGTTGTAGGGTTACTTGGAAATGAAAGCCTGGATAGTAGGGCTATGAGAAGGAACCTGGGTCGTAGGGTTACTTCGAAATGAAGTCCTGGATAGTAGGGCTATAAGAAGGAACCTGGGTCGTAGGGTTACTTTGAAATGAAAGCCTGGGTAGTAGGGCTATAAGAAGGAACTTGGGTCGTAGGGTTACTTCGAAATGAAAGCCTGGATAGTAGGGCTATGTGAAGGAACCTGGTTCTTAGGGTTACTTAGAAATGAAAGCCTGGATAGTAGGTCTATGAGAAGGAACCTGGGTCATAGGGTTACTTCGAAATGAAATCCTGGATAGTAGGGCTATAAGAAGGAACCTGGGTCGTAGGGTTACTTTGAAATGAAAGCCTGGATAGTAGGGCTATGAGAAGGAACCTGGGTCGTAGGGTTACTTCGAAATGAAAGCCTGGATAATAGGGCTTTGAGAAGGAACCTGGGTCGTAGGGTTACTTCGAAATGAAATCCTAGAGATTAGGGCTATGAGAAGGAACCTGGGTCGTAGGGTTACTTAGAAATGAAAGCCTGGATAGTAGGGCTATGAGAAAGAACCTGGGTCATAGGGTTATTTCAAATTGAAAGCCTGGATAGTAGGGCTATGAGAAGGAACCTGGGTCATAGGGTTACTTCGAAACGAAAGCCTGGATAGTAGGGCTATGAGAAGGAACCTGGGTCGTAGGGTTACTTCGAAATGAAAGCCTGGATAGTAGGGCTATGAGAAGGAACCTGGGTCGTAGGGTTACTTCGAAATGAAAGCCTGGATAGTAGAGCTATGAGAAGGAACCTGGGTTGTAGGGTTACTTCGAAATGAAAGTCTAGATAGTAGGGCTATGAGAAGGAACCTGGGTCGTAGGGTTACTTCAAAATGAAAGCCTGGATAGTAGGGCTATGAGAAGGAACCTGGGTTGTAGGGTTACTTCGAAATGAAAACCTTGATAGTAGGGCTATGAGAAGGAACCTGGTTCATAGGGTTACTTCGAAATGAACGCATGGATAGTAGGGCTATGAGAAGGAACTTGGGTCATAGGGTTACTTCGAAATGAAAGCCTGGATAGTTGGGCTATGAGAAGGAACCTGGGTCGTAGGGTTACTTCGAAATGAAAGCCTAGATAGTAGGGCTATGGGAAGGAACTTGGGTCGTAGGGTTACTTCGAAATGAAAGCCTGGATAGTAGGGCTATAAGAAGGAACCTGGGTCGTAGGGTTACTTCGAAATGAAAGCCTGGATAGTAGGGCTATAAGAAGGAACCTGGGTCGTAGGGTTACTTTGAAATGAAAGCCTGGATAGTAGGGCTATGTGAAGGAACCTGGGGCTTAGGGTTACTTCGAAATGAAAGCCTGGATAGTAGGGCTATGAGAAGGAACCTGGGTCATAGGGTTACTTCGAAATGAAAGCCTGGATAATAGGGCTATGAGAAGGAACCTGGGTCGTAGGGTTACTTCGAAATGAAAGCCTGGATAATAGGGCTATGAGAAGGAACCTGGGTCGTAGGGTTACTTCAAAATGAAAGCCTGGATAGTAGGGCTATGAGAAGGAACCTGGGTCGTAGGGTTACTTCGAAAAGAAAGCCTGGATAGTAGGGCTATGAGAAGGAACCTGGGTCGTAGGGTTACTTCGAAATGAAATCATGGATAGTAGGGCTATGAGAAGGAACCTGGGTCGTAGGGTTGCTTCGAAATGAAAGCCTGGATAGTAGGGCTATGAGAAGGAACCTGGGTCGTAGGGTTACTTCGAAATGAAAACCTTGATAGTAGGGCTATGAGAAGGAACCTGGTTCATAGGGTTACTTCGAAATGAACGCCTGGATAGTAGGGCTATGAGAAGGAACCTGGGTCGTAAGGTTACTTCAAAATGAAAGCCTGGATAGTTGGGCTATGAGAAGGAACCTGGGTCGTAGGGTTACTTCGAAATGAAAGCCTAGATAGTAGGGCTATGAGAAGGAACTTGGGTCGTAGGGTTACTTCGAAATGAAAGCCTGGATAGTAGGGCTATAAGAAGGAACCTGGGTCGTAGGGTTACTTCGAAATGAAAGCCTGGATAGTAGGGCTATGTGAAGGAACCTGGGGCTTAGGGTTACTTCGAAATGAAAGCCTGGATAGTAGGGCTATGAGAGGAACCTGGGTCATAGGGTTACTTCGAAATGAAAGCCTGGATAATAGGGCTATGAGAAGGAACCTGGGTCGTAGGGTTACTTCGAAATGAAAGCCTGGATAGTAGGGCTATGAGAAGGAACCTGGGTCGTAGGGTTACTTCAAAATGAAAGCCTGGATAGTAGGGCTATGAGAAGGAACCTGGGTCGTAGGGTTACTTTGAAATGAAAGCCTGGATAGTAGGGCTATGAGAAGGAACCTGGGTCGTAGGGTTACTTCGAAATGAAATCATGGATAGTAGGGCTATGAGAAGGAACCTGGGTCGTAGGGTTGCTTCGAAATGAAAGCCTGGATAGTAGGGCTATGAGAAGGAACCTGGGTCGTAGGGTTACTTCGAAATGAAAGCCTGGATAGTAGTACTATGAGAAGGAACCTGGGTCGTAGGGTTACTTCGAAATGAAAGCCTTTATAGTAGGGCTATAAGAAGGAACCTGGGTCGTAGGGTTACTTTGAAATGAAAGCCTGTATAGTAGAGCTATGAGAAGGAACCTGGGTCATAGGGTTACTTCGAAATGAAAGCCTGGATAGTAGGGCTATGAGAAGGAACCTTGGTCGTAGGGTTACTTCGAAATGAAAGCCTAGATAGTAGGGCTATGAGAAGGAACCTGGGTCGTAGGGTTACTTCGAAATGAAAGCCTGGGTAGTAGGGATATGAGAAGGTACCTGGGTCATAGGGTTACTTCGAAATGAAAGCCTGGATAGTAAGGCTATGAGAAGGAACCTGGGTCATAGGGTTACTTCGAAATGAAAGCCTGGATAGTAGGGCTATGAGAAGGAACCTAGGTCGTAGGGTTACTTCGAAATGAAATCTTGGATAGTAGGGCAATGAGAAGGAACCCGGGTCGTAGGGTTACTACGAAATGAAAGCCTGGATATTAGAGCTATGAGAAGGAACCTGGGTCGTAGGGTTACTTCGAAATGAAAGCCTAGATAGTAGGGCTATGAGAAGGAACCTGGGTCGTAGGGTTACTTCGAAATGAAAGCCTTGATAGTAGTGCTATGAGAAGGAACCTTGGTTGTAGGATTACTTCGAAATGAAAGCCTGGATAGTAGGGCTATGAGAAGGAACTTGGGTCGTAGGGTTACTTCGAAATGAAAGCCTGGATAATAGGGCTATGAGAAGGAACCTGGGTCGTAGGGTTACTTCGAAATGAAAGCCTAGATAGTAGGGCTATGAGAAAGAACCTGGATCGTAGGGTTACTTCGAAATGAAAGCCTAGATAGTAGGGCTATGAGAAGGAACCTGGATCGTAGGGTTACTTCGAAATGAAAGCCTGGATTGTAGGGCTATGAGAAGGAACCTGGGTGGTAGGGTTACTTCGAAATGAAAGCCTTGATAGTAGGGCTATGATAAGGAACCTGGGTCGTAGGGTTACTTCGAAATGAAAGCCTGGATAGTAGGGCTAGGAGAAGGAACCTGGGTCGTAGGGTTACTTCGAAATGAAAGCCTGGATAGTAGGGCTATAAGAAAGAACCTGGGTCGTAGAGTTACTTTGAAATGAAAGCCTGGATAGTAGGGCTATGTGAAGGAACCTGGGTCTTAGGGTTACATCGAAATGAAAGCCTGGATAGTAGGGCTATGAGAAGGAACTGGGTCATAGGGTTACTTCGAAATGAAAGCCTGGATAATATGGCTATGAGAAGGAACGTGGGTCGTAGGGTTACTTCGAAATGAAAGCCTGGATAGTAGGGCTATGAGCAGGAACCTGGGTCGTAGGGTTACTTCAAAATGAAAGCCTGGATAGTAGGGCTATCAGAAGGAACCTGGGTCGTAGGGTTACTTCGAAATGAAAGCCTGGATAGTAGGGCTATGAGAAGGAACCTGGGTCGTAGGGTTACTTCGAAATGAAAGCCTGGATAGTAGGGCTATGAGAAGGAACCTGGGTCGTAGGGTTGCTTCGAAATGAAATCCTGGATAGTAAGGCTATGAGAAGGAACCTGGATCGTAGAGTTACTTCGAAATGAAAGTCTGGATAGTAGGGCTATGAGAAGGAACCTGGGTCATAGGGTTACTTCGAAATGAAAGCCTTTATAGTAGGGCTATGAGAAGGAACCTGGGACGTAGGGTTACTTCGAAATGAAAGCCTGGATAGTAGAGCTATGAGAAGGAACCTGGGTCATAGGGTTACTTCAAAATGAAAGCCTGGATAGTAGGGCTATGAGAAGGAACCTGGATCATAGGGTTACTTCAAAATGAAAGCCTAGATAGTAGGGCTATGAGAAGGAACCTGGGTCGTAGGGTTACTTCGAAATGAAATCCTGGATAGTAGGGCTATGAGAAGGAACCTGGGTCATAGGGTTACTTCGAAATGAAAGCCTGGATAGTAGGGCTATGAGAAGGAACCTAGGTCATAGGGTTACTTCGAAATGAAATCCTGGATAGTAGGGCTATGAGAAGGAACCTGGGTCGTAGGGTTACTTCGAAATGAAAGCCTGGATAGTAAGGCTATGAGAAGGAACCCGGGTCGTAGGGTTACTTCGAAATGAAAGCCTGGATAGTAGGGCTATGAGAAGGAACCTGGGTCGTAGGGTTACTTCGAAATGAATTTGGGTGAAGCTGTATTTGGTCACGCAAATGATTATTCTGTTTAGTTTCGGGAGCTAATCTTGGACCCGAGTCTGGGAAAATAAATCCACGACTGCTGCTTGAGAGTATTGGAAATAGAATTCCTGACCGTTATAGAAAACTGTGGTTCTTCTATTTCTGCTGGGGAGAGACTCTGCTTGATAATAATTTTGCGGGGGAGAATCAGGATAAACCATTGAAAGATTTAATTTGAACCGGTAGAGGTCTGAAGGAATTATTCTTTATGTAGATGGTCAATCAGTCCTTTCTTGGGAATTGATCTGTAATTGATTTGTCCACAGATAGTTATCGTGTCGGAAATTTGATGATAATTTCCTGTTGATTGATTTTTTCCTCAAAAGGTGAAGGGTTAGTTGTGTGCGATTCCATGATGTAAGAAATGCATGGCATGAGATTGCACTATATATGTTCGTGTTATCAATGCCATGACGTATGAATGCAATGTTTGAACATATTAATTAATTTGCTGCAATGATGCTGGACTCAGGGAAAATAAATCCCTGAGTACTGCTAGGAATGAGGAGTGCAAGTCTTCAAATTTTGTTGAAGTTGAAGCATGGATGGATGAGTTTCCATATATAAGCTCTGTTGTAAAAGGGAAAAGCCAGACACTGCTTGCAGACTTCGTGAAATTCTGCTGGGGAAATCTGAGAAGTTGGGCAACTTACTGGGGGATACTCTAGCGTGGTAACTGGAATTTTTGCTCCGTCGGGGATGTGAGAGTACCTGATACCATTAGGCTTCATACTGGAGATACGTTAGTGATCCTGTAGTAGGATGTCCTTGTTTCCGCTCCTGCTGGAGAAAGTACCTGTGGGGATTGCAGAGCAGTCTGCTGGGGAAGAGGAGTTGTGGTCCCTTGATTTATGAAAGTCTGGGGAGCAAATTCAAACTAGGTAATCTTGCCTTTTATTGGAGAAATAATCCTTGTCGCCAATCTGGATCATATTTGAGCCGTATCTATAAGAGAATTGTATCCTCTGTTTTGGGAGCTAGTGTGATGTATGCGTTTGTTGGGAGAAGATTAAAACTCCTCCCTTTACTGGCGAGTTTGACTATGTCATCGGCTGGAGGATGCCCCATTTTTGTTTAAATATGTTTCTGCACTTGTCGGGGATAACCTTGTGACTCTGACGACTTCATCGGGGATCACCTTATGAAGGGTATTTTGTGGGGATCTCTCATTGTCTACAGTAGTAAGTTTTGCAGTAATTCCAGAACATGTTTTCTTGGTCACACATGACCCTTTATATGTGAGAGCTGGTTTGCCCCTAAAGTTAATCCGGTGCACCTCGATGTTTGAGATTTTAATCATATTTTTGGTAGCCCTGAAATTTCTAGGGATATTTTCTAGGACTGTTGTGGAAGAAACCTAAGACCTGATACTGACACCCCCTGGTACTACTGGTACAGACAAGCGATTTGATGGTACCTAAAGTCTTCATAGTGGATTATGTAACATTTCCCCTTGAGTAAATCCCCTTGAGTGATTCAACATTTCTTTGAGAGATTCTTTGAATCTCGACTTGAATGCCCCAGATATGTTGGACAATGGTCATGCCGTGCCCCTTGGTTATGAGAGATTTGTCAATGGAAGCTGTTGTACCCCAAAATTTGCCCTCTCATATTTCTCCCAACATTGCAAGAAAAATCTCCAAGTGGCTCAAGATTGCTCAAGAGTTGGACAGTCGAGTCATCTCCTAAGGCAGTCAACCTCAAATTAGGGTTTTGTGTTGCATCAAGATCCTTGAGTCCAAATGACCTCAAGTGCTCCCCAATGTCCTAATATGTTCTCAAGGTCATCCATGTCAAATTTCAAGCCTTGAAGAGGAAGTTTGCTCAGTCAATTGCTCAAGGGTCCAAAAATCGACTGTGTTAGGGCAAAAGTCAACTGTGACCCACAAACAGTCAAACCTCAAGAATTTTTGTCAACATTCTCATTTTGACAGATATTTCATCATTTGTTCAAGGGTTAATCATAATTCCTCAAGGATTGCTCAAGATTCATCAAGACTCAAAAGTTGCTAAATTAGGGTTTTGTAGGAAAAGTCAACTCAACTTTGACCAAGCATAACTTTCTCATACTTTATGAGAAATGACCCATACAAAGCTCATTTTGAAGAGGATGCAATTTCCTACAATCCATATTCATACCCATAGATCAGAAAATGCACTCACAAGAAGTTATAAATTTGGACATTATAGGTCATTTTTGAAAGTCAACAAAAACACTTTTTTTGCCAAAGCTTATAACTTGAGCATGGAATATCAAAATGCGATGAGACCAAATGGGTTGATTATAGGATATCTCAAGCTTTCTAAAAAGTCCAAGAACACTTGAAAAGTGCAAAATTGAAGAAGTTATGCATTGTTGAAGTTGGGCATTTTTGCAAAATTGCCAAAAGTCAACTATCCCCAAAACTTCAAATTTTGTCAAATGGGCCCATTATTTTCCACTTGATTTGAACTTTCCACATTGCACACGTGTCCTAGCTTCAGCCTTGTGTCCATTTATCAATTTTATTATTTTATTTGATTTTTTATTGAATTATTTCATTTTTAATCAAATTAAATCAAATAAAATCCAAATATTGATTACTTGATCTCTTTTTGGCTATTTCAGGACTGAATCATCATCATCAAGGGTATCAAACTCGTATCAAGCATTCCATGTGCAAAAAGATTGAGTTTTGACAATTTTGGAAGGTTTAGTAATGGTGAATCAAATCAAATCTCATGGCGTTGATGTGGAAAGATTCAAAGCACAATTGTTAACCTAATGCATTCTATCATACATAAGGAAGCTAGAGGGAACAAAAACAAGGCTAGAGGCTGCAAGAACCAACCAAACAAAACTTGAAAAAAGTGTGAAAAAGCTTGAGTTCGAATTCACACTTAGAGGCAAATTCAGAAGCCAAGAACGATCTCAATCAATTCCTGGGTGATCACATAACCCTCCTGGATCCCAAGCAAGCTCTCAAACATGCTCAAACTCACTGTAAGTGTCACAGAAAACCGCTCTGCATTTAAATTCGCAAATCTTTATTTCTGTATCTTTTGTATAAACTATTTGCATATTCATGAACCTCATCAAGTTTCTAAGCTTTTTACATTATCTAATTTTGTTTATGTGACTCATACTGTGAGGTACCATATCTAGGGTTCGTGGTTTGTTTTTGGGCATTTCTTTTTCAGGGAAAATTGGTTGATGAGAAGGGCATGGTTGTGACCGGGATGATGAGGCGAGCACAACCATGCCCTTAGATTTCGTTTCCATGGCTTACAGTGGATTATAGGGATGCACGACCTTTAGTGACAGGCGGTGTCCGTGGCTATAGGTGTTGCAGAGTTTTAGCCACATACGTGAGGAAGAAGATGGAGACGTGTCGCCTCTCCAGTGGTTGAAAACACGCATGCTTTGTTTTACTTTTTCTGGCATATGATTGTTTTTTCTTTCATTATTATTATTATGTATATCAATAACAACTAAAACACAATGGCCTGGTGGCAAGTGAACATTGGCACATCCCACAGGACCTGGGTTCGAATCCCAGGTCCCCCCAATTTGCATATGTTAGTTTTCTTCAGGTTATCACATGTAGATCCAAGTGCATAGCCCACCATACTCCCTCACTCAATCAATTTCCAGATGGCCCAAGGCCAGATCTGGTGATCCAGGATGAGAGTCTACCATAGGACCAAGTCAAAAGGCGCATAGGGAATCCAGAAAGTCAATACAGGGCCAGCTCGTTTGGGCCACAAAATTGCTGATCAAACCCCCAAAACAGGCCCAAACCCTTTCTTCTCTATATTTTATTTTATTCTTGTTTTATTTAATTTAATTATTTTCATTATTTTCTAACCAATCAATTTTTTTACTTTAATAAAATTAAAACCAAAAATATTTTTTCTTCATAAAATCAAAATTTTATTTTTATTAACAAATATTAATTTAATTAATTTAGGCCATTAATTAGGAATAACTTTAATATATTTTTTCAATAATTAAAATTAACTTAGACATAATTAGGTTTTATTAACATTGATCAATTTTATTTTTCTTTCTTAAAATATCAAAAACCCAAAAATATTTATTTTTATTAATTTATTTTTATTAATTTATTTATTAATTAATTTAATAATTAACTTAGATTAATTTCTTTCTTAATTCAAAAA
Organism: Vicia faba; assembly: GCA_948472305.1. Lineage (NCBI taxonomy): Eukaryota > Viridiplantae > Streptophyta > Magnoliopsida > Fabales > Fabaceae > Vicia > Vicia faba. The sequence continues at coordinate 870,477,491 of OX451736.1, read as the reverse complement.
TAACCAAAAAAAAAATCTTTTCTTTAAATAACAAAGGGTCAAAACCCTAGAACTCGCACTCGATTTCATTCTCTGCACACGATCCATTTTATTCAATATTGTATTTGTTCCCGAAATGTAATAGATAATTAGGACTATTTTTATCGCTTTATTTATTTTCCGTATTTAAATTTCAAAGGGTTGCTTTTGGCGATGTAAATACCCGACACCTTATAATTTAATTTCCGCAATTTATTTTCCGCAAAAATATAACTGTTAGATGTTCGATAATAGGAATGCATGACAAGAATGAATGTTTAATCTAAAATCAACATAGATAACCATTGACATGTACAAAGATAAAATTAACTGAAAACGACACACTCGCACATGCGCACTCTTAGGGTACACCCCATTTGGTTGCCTTCGTACACGGTCATTGAGTATAGGTCACTTTAGAGGTCGTCCTCTTGTCTAAAGATCATAGTCGCCTCGAAACGGTTGCTTCGGATATGATTGCCTCAAAACAAATGATCTAAGACATTAGGGTTCCTCGCTAAGGTGTCCTAACATTGCTTTAGTGATCGTAAGTCCCTAATTCGAATTGACCCTCAAACTCCAATGTCGGTACTACATACTCATCAATAGTAGGATAGCATTGTCTAAAGGAAGATAGCATAGAACGATTCTTTTTTCGAGTAGGTAGATGGTTCTTAAGTACTTTCTCTTTCAAAAAAACAAAATCTTTTTCACACTTATACTTTTCGAACAAAGTTTTCAAAAACACTTCATATACTCTTGAGGACAGAAGCAAGAGTTAAATCGAAGCTTTCAAACAAAAAACTTTTTCAAACCCACAAGCACAAAGAAAGCAATTTTGAAAACAATATGAGCAACTACCTAAGAGCCCGTGGATAACCATGGATAGAAAGGGTGCTAACACCTTCCCTTTCTATAATCTACCCCCCGAACCCGAGAAATATCTCGAAAAAGGAATTTTTCTGTGCTTTTTTCCTTTCCTTGTTGGATAAAATAAAAGTCGGTGGAGACTCTTGCTTACCGCGACATTTTGCAAACACAAACGCAAAACGCAAACCAGCATTCCAAAAAACAGTCAGTTCTTCCCACCGTAATCACAGAACTGGCGACTCTGCTGGGGATATTAATAAGTGGGGTGTACTTTAGGATTAGTTCATCATAATGTTTTCAGATGTTAGATTTGTATGCTTTATCTATGTGGGCTTGTATCGGAGTTATTATAGATCCTAACCCGGATCTAGGGGATACCCTTTAGGTAAGTAGCCATAAACTGTGAGGAAACTGTACGGCGTAGACCGATACGGTTGAAGCAGTAGCTACATTGGTGTGGCACTTTAGTATGTACCGATATCCCTTGTGGCGCAACGAGGAGAATATGGGTCTGCTAAGGGGTCATTAAGCACCAACTGACCTTAGAACCTTTAAATTGACCAACTTGGCCATAGAACAGTAACAGTATGCTACACTCATTGAGACTAAACTCTCGCGATGATTCCGGCCGCAAGAAAAGGTTGCTAAACTAGAATTATGACCGATCGAGGGTAGTCAGTGATATTGAGATCCTCTAGAACCCGGTTACTATTTTTAGGACAGGTTTAAACCAACTGAACTGAAAGAGGGTAGTACCTAGACTCTATGCCAGCCTGAAATTTAAGGGCTATTGTGTGACTTGTGTGCTTTCAAACTTGAACTACTTGCACATTCTTGTTATCTGACAACACGAATTCCTTGCAGGTTTTGTTTACAGTCCTTATCAAATAATCTGGATTTATTGCAGGGTTTACTTACAGCACCTCGCATTTTTGCTTAAACGCATAGCATACACATCATAACAATATGCCTTAACATTTCCTTAACAATTTCAAAGATCTCAAGGGTTTGTGATGCAGGTTATGGTAAATCAAACATATAGAAAGGGGAAATGGGGATTTATTTTCCTCTAGCAAATGTCGTCTAGAGATCAAAACACGATAACTTGAGTCAGGGGCTATGACCCACTCGATATGGTGAGCTTGGCTCTTGAAGAAGGACTCTAAACAACACGAAGTTTCTTCAATCAAAGCTGCGAAATTCAAATTCTAACAATTTTCTTGTTTACCCCGCGAGATCCTTGAAAAACATTGCATACATATATCATACATATCACTGCATAACAGGTCTCCCAATACAGGTCTCTCATGTTCTCGCTGTTTATTTTAGTAATGGCTTTCCAACCAGACAACCAAGATCTTCAAACTCGAGAAGCTCAGTTCAGGGACGTATTCCTAAACCTATCTGTGATTGGTGGGAATGAGAACTGACTATTTTGGAATGCTGGTTCGCGTTTGCGTTTGTTTTCGCAAAATGTCGCGGTAAGCAAGAGTCGCCATCGTCTTTTATTTTATCCAACAAGGAAAGGACAAAAGCACAGAAAAATTCCTTTTCGAGATGTTTCTCGGGTTCGGGAGGTAGATTATAGAAAGGGAAGGTGTTAGCACCCTTTCTATCTGTGGTTATCCACGGGCTATTAGGTACTTGCTCACTATGTTTTCAAAAGTTCGCTTTTCTTTGTGATTGTGGGTTTGAAAAGAGTTTTGTTTTTGAAGAGAGTGTAAGTGCGAAAAGTTTTGTTTTGTTTTAAAAGGAGCAAGTACTTAAGAACCTCTACCTACTCAAAAAGGAATTAAACTATGCAAATGTCCTTTAGACAGTGCTATCCCACTATTGAGGAGTAGGTAGCACCGTTGTTGGAGTTTTCGGGTCTATTCGATTTAAGGGACGTGTGGCCACTAAAGCAATGTTAGGACGCCTTAGCGGTAACCCTAATGTCTTAGATCATTTTTATTGAGGCAACCATTTCGAGGTAACTTTGATCTTTGGACAGGAGGGCGACCTCTAAGACTTCCTATACTCAATGACCATGTTCGAGGCAACCAAGTGAGGCGTACCCTAAGAGTGGCATGTGCGAGTGTGTCAATTTTCAGTTTATATTATCTTTGTACATTTAGATGTTCTACCATTTGTTTTTAGATCTTGTCATGCAATCCTAGTTAGCATACATCTAAACAGTTAATATATGTACAGGAATTTAAAGTGCGGGAATTGTAAATCCTACGCTATTACAAGGCTTCGGGGAGGGGGATTATTTACATGTCCAAAAATTGGGGGAATAAAAATCAGTAAAGTGTAAAAGTTTTAGCTAAGCTATTACAAACCAGTAGGCAGTTACAATAAAATAAACGCGCGTGAATCTGAAAATAACCTCTAAAAATCTAAGAATAAAATCTTTTTGTTGTTTTATTTTATTTTGAGAAAATGATCTAAATCTACTTAATTTTAGTTTTGAGAAAATGTTAAGATAATTAAAAGGTTAATTAACAAAGTTAATTTAATAGAAAAAACTAGCCTAATGTTTTTGTGGTTTTCTTTTTAATTGATTTTATGTTGATTAAAAAAAAAGAAATAAAATAGTCAAAACAAAGATGAAATCGAAGGAACAGGCAGTAAATAAAAAAAAAAGCATAATTCTGGAGGCCTGGGTCGAAAGAGGTGTGGGCTGTCTTTCGACCCAGTGAAGAGGCTTGATCCAAGGTGCATGAGGGGCTGCACTTTAGGGTTGTTCGATCTGGATATGTCATCATTCGATCTGGAAATTCTGGATCCAGTTCGAAGCTAAGCTGCTAAGCTTCTAAGCTTCGAGACTCTGAACAGGATTCTGAGAAGATATTTCATGCAAAACGAAACAAATGTTAAAGTTCCAGGGGGAAATTTACCCCCCTGATTCGAATCTCCTCCCAATTCGAGTCCTTCCTCAATTCGAACCTGCTGAATCTGGGTCTGGGTTTGTTTTATCCTGAGATTCGAAGGAGAAACTCAGATCGTGCCCAAGCAATGGCACGATCTCATCTCTGCGTTGTAGCTTACATGCAACATGATCAGTAATAACAAAAATACATATGCAATGTGTATTTAAATATCATGAAGGTGCAATTTTGGTTTTGCAAACCCTTACCAATTGAAGATGTATGATCCGTGGCTCTGAGTGTGGAGATGTTCGCAGAATGGCTGCTTTGGCTTGGATCACTTCTGAAAAATGTTGACAACCTTTGGTGGGCAGCGTATCTCCTGATCCTCCATGTTTTCTCTTATTTTATTTTTTCGTTTCTGTTCATGTTTCGTTCTGTTCTGTCCCTCTGTTTTGTTTCTGCAGAGTTTTGTGTCTTTTTGTTTCTGCAGAGTTTTCTTTTCTTTACTATAATTTTTGTAATGTTTTTTGTTTGTCCCTGGTAATGTGTCACTGGCCTCGTATTTATAGGAGTGTGAGGGTGCATGAAAATGGCAAGGGACAACCATTTAACCAGGCCATTAAAGCCATGAGACAAGAATCAGACACATTAAAATATTTCCTTTTTTGAAACATTCGTGTCTCTTTGGAATCTGGAATGAATCTGGACACTTTTGATTTTCGAATGCCTTCAGGCCATGCTCTTCGATTGGTCTTGAGTTGCCTCCTTCGAATGGACTTCTTCTGCTTCGACTGCTTGATTTGAAAAGAATCACTCTGGTCGAATCAGCTCTTGTGGAGTTAGGAACGGAAAAGGCAAGAATCTGGCCTTTAACTCAGGAATTGAATCCACAATCAGCATTTTATTATTGCCATATTTGCAAGGAAAAACATGCCATTTTCTCATGTTCAGTGTACCTGGACATGTTTTTTTTGAGTGCCCTCTTGATGGCCTCTTTCAAATGGCCTGGAAGGAGTTCTTCAAATGACCCTGGTCCAAATATCAATCGAAGGGTACTAATTAAAATTCCAATCGAAAGGCTTTGTTAACAGGCCAATCGAAAGGTCCTGTTCATGCTAATCGAAGGACATGGTTAACATGCCTGTCGAAGCTGCCTTGACACAATGCTAAATCGAAGGATCCCTTGGCATGCTAATTGAAAGGCTTGGCCCAGGGTGCCAAACGAAAAGGTCTTTCAGAATTCTAATCGAAGGGCTTTCAGAATGCCAATCGAAGGCCTTGACATAACGCCAATCGAAGTGCTCCTTCAGAATACCAATCGAAGGGTCTTTCAGAATACCAATCGAAGTGCTTGTCCATAATGCCAATCGAAATGCTCCTTCAGAATACCAATCGAAGGGTCTTTCAGAATGCCAATCGAAGTACTTGTCCATAATGCCAATCGAAGTGCTTGTCCATGCCAATCGAAAGGCTCCTTCAGAATACCAATCATAGGGTCTTTCAGAATTCCAATCGAAAGGTACTTAAAGCACCACTCAAAAATTTTATTTTTCCTTAGGCAAGGGTTTGTGATCAACCATGCAGGGGGGAGACTTTGGAAAACATGAGAGGGAAAATTTTGGGGTGCAACAGTTGCCCCTGTTCAATTTTATTAAACTTGAGGATGTAGATTGGCTTTTGAGCCTTTCGTGATCCGAAGGTGGAAGATAATTGAACACTAGAGTGCTCAGAAATTTGCACTCGCATGGTGTAGTATCAGCATTGTGACGTCGGGAATGGGCTTACAGATTCCATTTGGATATTGTTGGTAGGAGGATGGGCTTAAAGATGCCATCCAGGGGCGATTGCTGGACTATATTTGAATGAGTGACAGAATTACATCCGAATCTGGATCATATTTGGACTGTTATTTGAAGGTCTCTGATTGCCTGTTATTAACTGGAAGAAATAAATCTAACCAAAGGAAGTCTTTTTTGATAATGATGTGTGATGAAGGAATCTGAGACGATTGCTACTCCGAACAGATGATGAAGGAATCTTTGACGACTGCTACTTCAAAAGGTAATGACTTTTATCTGTTGATCGATCTTTCCTGAAAAGGTAAATAGTTAGTTGTATGCAATGTCATGATGTGTGCATTGTGTAATGATGTTCTCAAAATAAATGATATTCATGTTATATGTATTTTGTATTCATATGTTATGAATGTTGTTGAAGTGCAATTTTGTCTTGGACTTTGCTCAAAACGTTTCCACCGGGGATCCCTGCTTTGTTGTTTGAGGAGAACTCCGCTGGGGGATATTGAAAACTCTGTGGGGAGTATGTTTATTTCTGCTTGGGAAAAGAGTTTAGGAGTCTTAGTCGTCTGTTGCTCTACTGGGGAGTCGAAGTTGAACTGATATTTGGTCGGGTCCAGGTTTCGCAGTAACTTACTGGGGATTGTAGAGTAGTCTACTGGGGAAGAGGATTTGTGGTCCTTTGATTTGTAGTAGTCGGAGAGGCAAACTCAAGCTGGGGAATCCTGGCATTGTTGGGGAAATAAACCCCATCGTCAGTCTGCTAGAGAGGTGACATCTTCGTTGGGGGAAGTCCTCGAGGATTCTTGAGGTTGATTCAGCTGGGGAAAGGTTTTCAGAGATTAAACCCTTGCTGGGAGTCATCCTATGAGAAGGATTTTGGGGAGATTTGTCATTGCCCCTAGTAGCAAGTGTTTGTGACATTGCCAGAAAATGTTTAATTGTACGTAACCCTTCACCGAGATTGATGTTCAATGCCCCAAGCGACGGAGATGGAGACTTGCCCCAGGTGTGCTGGATAGTGACATGTCAAGTCCCCTTGTTGATAGGAGATTTGTCGATGGAAGTGTCATCCTTTTTGAAGTGATTTTGTTCACTGAGAGGGCTTTCGTTCATCGGATATTCGTTGTGTGAATTTCTCTGTTGTCAAACAAATAGCCAAATGCAAACAGTGATATTCAAATAATGCAAAGTTTATGCTTGTCTCGAAGTTTTGAAAATGCGTTTTTTAGAAGAAAACTTTTTATAAGACAAATTCAACACAAGATTTAGGGAAAAGCCTTACGGGAGTCAGGATACCTTTTGTAACAGTATGCTTTTGAACTAACCCATGCTTCAGTTAGGACTTTTGAAGGGTTGTAACGTGGCTTGGTTCACGGTTTAAGAAACAAAGTATAAAGGCTCAAAGTATATTTGTACCCACCCGCTCTTCGTGATGTTCTTCAATTCTAAACTCAGTTAATTGTGCGTCAAACTCTATTCGAATTTAGAATGATGTTTTGGTGATGGTTCACACAAGTTGGATTTTTGAAGGCAGTCATCATTTTTTTGCAACATTTTTCATGTTGTCGAGGATTTGTAATGACCTCTTTCTTTTGATTTATTATCCCTAATTTTTTCCTGACTGTTCCTATTTTCGAGATTACAGTCAGCGGGATGCCCTAGTTTTCTTAAGCCTTCTTTATAGGTTTTGGTTCAGTGGGCTTTTCTCTTTTGAGAGATTGACTGCCTATGAAATAAGGAACCACCACTGTCTTTTGATTCCAGAGGAATGCTTTTGATGTTGTTCGTTGTATTATGAACTGAGAGTTTTGCGACTTCAATGCGCATCTTTTTTTTTTGAATTAACTGAGAGACTACCCTGCCCCAGGTTTAAATTAAAGGTTTCAATTTGTGTTTAAAACAGAAAACTCCTACTTCTTTGGCTCGAAGGGGTTGACTAGGGATTATCTTCCTTATAACTCCAGTGTTTAGGATTTGAAAGAAACGCCTGTACATCGTCAGCAAGGTCTGTCCAAAAGCATATTGTATGAGATTATGGTATTGTTTCGTCATCCTCCCTCTAAAGGCTTGTAGCTTTTAGCAAGAGTTGAATGTCATAAAGTGAGTAAAAAGCATAGTTTAAATGTAATTAAAATGATTGGATCAAATCAAGACAAACATATGCAATGCATTAATGAAACAAAGTTTGGCATTAATAGATAATTGTTTGAATAACAAAGAGATTACAACTTGAAAATTCAAATGAACAAAAGCTTTCAATGATTCATCATAGGAGCAATGATTATGTTTGGAGTCTCCGGAGGGTCAAATTTGATCTCCTTGGCATCAATCATGGCTTGGACCTTGTTCTTCAGAGCCCAACAGTTGTTTGTGTCATGTCCCAGACTATCATAGTGGTATGCACACCTTACATTGGGATGATAGGTAGGAGCGGAAGTATTTGGGTTCCGGAGAGGAGCCTTTAACGTAATCAGTTCTGCCTTTAACATGTGTTGTAGCGCTTAACCCAGTGACATGTTAATCTTAGTGAATTGTCTTTTAGGCGCGACCTCCTTACGCTGATGCCCCTGTCTTTGTTGAGCAGGCGTAGGATTAGAGATCAAGATTTCTCCTACGTGTTGGTCATGACGACTCTTTTGAACATACATAGCATTGGACTCTTTCTTCCCATTGTAGGGCTTTTTCTGAGCATCAGAAGGTGTAGCTTCTTGAATCTTCCCACTTTTGATGCCAGCTTCGACCCTTTCGCCGGTCAGTATTAGCTCGGTGAACCCGACTGAAGAGCTTATGATCAAGTGGTTAAAGAATGGACCAGACAGGGTCCCCAAAAACATATCAACAAGTTCACGATCAGCTAAAGGTGGTTGCACCCTTCCGGCAAGGTCTCTCCATTTTTGAGCATACTCTTTAAATCCTTCACCCGTCCCTATTGACATACACTGGAGTTGGGTACGCGTAGGAGCAAGGTCAGAGTTATACTGATACTGCCTATAGAACGCAGTAGCCAAATCCTCCCAGTTGCGGATACTGGCTCTGTCCAACTGATAGAACCACTCAAGCTGAGTCCCTGAAAGACTTTCTTGAAAGAAATGGATCCACAAGTTCTTATCAGCAATGTAAGGTTGGATCTTCCTCACATATGACCGGAGGTGCAGCTTTGGACAGGAAGCTCCGTCATACTTGGCAAAGGCAGGTGCCTTGAATTTATGGGGAATCACCACCCCAGAGGATAGACCTAGATCTCCGAAGTCCAGACCGGGCACCTTCTGTATCTCCATAGCGCTCAAGCGGTCTTCCAACTGTTTGTACTTATCCTCAGCAGGAGGATTCTGTTCTTCGTCATAGTCCGTCTCGTTGTCGGAGACTTCAGGGCTAGGAGCCCTCCTTTCTTGTGGACTGTCTTTCCCTTCAGATGGGGTGGTTAGATCAACTACGTTCTGCAGCCCATTTCCAAACCTGCGTCCAGTATTGAACAGGATGGTCCTCTTTTTCTTCTTCTTCCTCTCTTTCAGAATCAGGGTCTTCAGGTCCTGCTGACCCTTAGCTAGGCTCATGACCAACTCTTAAAATTGGGCATTCTGGGCCTGGAGGGCCTTGGTAGCTTGCTCAGTCAAAGGTTCAGTAGACATGATGATTGCTGAAATAAACAGCGAAGAAGATAAGAGACCTGTATTGGGAGACCTGTTATGCAATGATATGTATGATATATGTATGCAATGTTTCCAAGGATCTCGTGGGGTAAACAAGAAACTGTTAGAATCTGAATCTGGTAGCTTGATTGAAGGAACTTCAGGTTGCTGAGAGTCCTTCTTCAAGAGTCAAGCTCACCATATCGAGTGGGTCATAGCCCCTGACTCGAGTTATCGTGCTTGGATTTCTAGACAACCTTGGCTAGAGGAAAATAAATCCCCTTTGCCCCTTGCTAGCCATTTGATTTACCATAACCTGCATCACAGACCCTTGAGATCCTTGAAATGGTTAAAGAAATGTTAAGGCATGATGTTATGATGTGTATGTTATGCGTTTAAGCAAAAGTGTGAGGTGATGTAAGTAAGCCCTTCAGTAAATCCAGATTATTGGATAAGGATTGTAAACAAAACCTGCAAGGAACCCATGTTGTCAGATAACAAGAATGTGCAAGTAGTTCAAGTTTGAAGGCACACAAGTCATACAAAAAGAGCCCTTAGATTACAGGCTTGCATGAGGTTTCATAGGTAAGTACCCTCTTGAGTGTAGTTGGCTCAAAACCTGTCCTATAAATAGTAACCGGGTTCTAAGGAGCTCAATATCATTGGATTGTTTTCTATGTTCATCGTTTTGGTTTAGCCACTGAACTAGCGACCAAAATATTCCAAGAAAACAATCCTCAATGAGTGTAGTATCGAGTATCTACCAACTTCGGACTGCACCAAAGTCGGTCATCTCACTACCCCTAAAAAAGGCCAAGATGGTCAAGTAAGGTTCTAGGTCATTAGTGCTTAGTGACATCACTCAGTGGCCCTGTATTCTCTTTGATTGACTCAAAGGCTACTGGTACTCACAAATATGTCGCACTAATATAGCTATTGCTTCAACCGTGTCGGTATACCCCGCACAGTTTCCACAACGTATTGCTATCTATGAATGTTTCCCAAATTTGGGTTAGGATCTATAGAACTCCAATACAAGCCCACAAATATAAAGCATACAAAGCATACAATTGAAAACATAAGTGATCTAATCCTAAGGTACACCTCACTTATAATGTCCCCAGCAGAGTCGCCAGTTCTGTGATCGGTGGGAATGAGAACTGACTGTTTTGGAATGCTGGTTCGCGTTTGCGTTTGTTTTCGCAAAATGTCGCGGTAAGCAAGACTCGCCACCGTCTTTTATTTTATCCAACAAGGAAAGGACAAAAGCACAGAAAAATTCCTTTTCGAGATGTTTCTCGAGTTCGGGAGGTAGATTATAAAAAGGGAAGGTGTTAGCACCCTTTCTATCTGTGGTTATCCATGGGCTCTTAGGTACTTGCTCACTATGTTTTCAAAAGTTCACTTTTCTTTGTGATTGTGGGTTTGAAAAGAGTTTTGTTTTTGAAGAGAGTGTAAGTGTGAAAAGTTTTGTTTTGTTTTAAAAGAAGCAAGTACTTAAGAACCTCTATCTACTCAAAAAGGAATTAAACTGTGCAAATGTCCTTTAGACAGTGCTATCCCACTATTGAGGAGTAGGTAGCACCGTCGTTGGAGTTTTCAGGTCAATTCGATTTAAGGGACGTGTGGCCACTAAAGCAATGTTAGGACGCCTTAGCGGTAACCCTAATGTCTTAGATCATTTTTATCGAGGCAACCATTTTGAGGCAACTTTGATCTTTGGACATGAGGGCAACCTCTAAGACTTCCTATACTCAATGACCACGTTCGAGGCAACCAAGTGAGGCGTACCCTAAGAGTGGCATGTGCGAGTGTGTCAATTTTCAGTTTATATTATCTTTTTACATTTAGGTGTTCTACCATTTGTTTTCAGATCTTGTCATGCAATCCTAGTTAGCATACATCTAAACAGTTAATATATGTACAGGAATTTAAAGTGCGGGAATTGTAAATCCTACGCTATTACAAGGCTTCGGGGAGGGGGATTATTTACATGTCCAAAAATTAGGGGAATAAAAAGCAGTAAAGTGTAAAAGTCTTAGCTAAGCTATTACAAACCAGTACGCAATTACAATAAAATAAACGCGCGCGAATTTGAAAATAACCTCTAAAAATCTAAGAATAAAATCTTTTTGTTGTTTTATTTTATTTTTAGAAAATGATCTAAATCTACTTAATTTTAGTTTTGAGAAAATGTTAAGATAATTAAAATGTTAATTAACAAAGTTAATTTAATAGAAAAAACTAGCCTAATGTTTTTGTGGTTTTCTTTTTAATTGATTTTATGTTGATTAAAAAAAAGAAATAAAATAGTCAAAACAAAGATGAAATCGAAGGAACAGGCAGTAAATAAAATAAAGATGAAATCGAAAGAGGTGTGGGTTGTCTTTCGACCCAGTGAAGAGGCTTGATCGAAGGTGCATGAGGGGCTGCACTTTGGGGGTGTTCGATCTGGATATGTCATCCTTCGATCTGGAAATCCTGGATCCAGTTCGAAGCTAAGCTGCTAAGCTTCGAGACTCTGAACAGGATTCTGAGAAGATATTTCCTGCAAAATGAAACAAATGTTAAAGGTCCAGGGGGAACTTTACCCCCCTGATTCGAATCTCCTCCCAATTCGAGTCCTTCCTCAATTCGAACCTGCTGAATCTGGGTCTGGGTTTGTTTTATCCTGAGATTCGAAGGAGAAACTCAGATCATGCCCAAGCAATAGCACGATCTCATCTCTGCGCTGTAGCTTACATGCAACATGATCAGTAATAATAAAAATGCATATGCAATGTGTATTTAAATGTCATGAAGGTGCAATTTTGGTTTTGCAAACCCTTACCAATTGAAGATCTATGATCCGTGGCTCTGAGTGTGGAGATGTTCGTAGAATGGCTGCTTTGGCTTGGATCACTTCTGAAAAATGTTGACAACCTTTGGTGGGCAGCGTATCTCCAGATCCTCCCTGTTTTCTCTTCTTTTCTTTTTTCGTTCCTGTTCCTGTTTCGTTCTGTTCTGTCCCTATGTTTTGTTTCTGCAGAGTTTTGTGTCTTTTTGTTTCTGCAGAGTTTTCTTTTCTTTACTATAATTTTTGTAATGTTTTTTGTTCGTCCCTGGTAATGTGTCACTAGCCTCGTATTTATAGGAGTGTGACGGTGCATGAAAATGGCAAGGGACAGCCATTTAACCAGGCCATTAAATCCATGAGACAAGAATCAGACACATTAAAATATTTTCTTTTTTGAAACATTCGTGTCTCTTTGGAATCTGGAATGAATCTGATTGATTTTCGAATGCCTTCAGGCCATGCTCTTCGATTGGTCTTGAGTTGCCTCCTTCGAATGGACTTCTTCTGCTTCGACTGCTTGATTTGAAAAGAATCACTCTGGTCGAATCAACTCTTGTGGAGTTAGGAACAGAAAAGGCAAGAATCTGGCCTTTAACTCAGGAATTGAATCCACAATCAGCATTTAATTATTGCCATATTTGCAAGGAAAAACATGCCATTTTCTCATGTTCAGTGTACCTGGACATGTTTTTTTTAGTGCCCTCTTGATGGCCTCTTTCAAATGGCCTGGAAGGAGTTCTTCAAATGGCCCTGGTCCAAATATCAATCGAAGGGTACTAATTAAAATTCCAATCGAAAGGCTTTGTTAACAGGCCAATCGAAAGGTGTTGTTCATGCCAATCGAAGGCCTTGACCTAACGCCAATCGAAGTGCTCCATCAGAATACCAATCGAAGGGTCTTTCAGAATACCAAACGAAGTGCTTGTCCATAATGCAAATCGAAATGCTCCTTCAGAATACCAATCGAAGGGTCTTTCAGAATGCCAATCGAAGTACTTGTCCATAATGCCAATCGAAGTGCTTGTCCATGCCAATCAAAAGGCTCCTTCAGAATACCAATCGAAGGGTCTTTTAGAATGCCAATCGAAAGGTACTTAAAGCACCACTCAAAAAATTTCTTTTTCCTTAGGCAAGGGTTTTTGATCAACCATGCAGGGGGAAGACTTTGGAAAACATGAGAGGGAAAATTTTGAGGTGCAACATTATCCAAGGGGCAGGAAGAGTTGAAAACACTCCTCGTGGGGAACTTGGTCAAGAAAAGTCCTGAAGACAATAAGGACGAACGAATGGAACAACTGCAAGCTGAGTTCAGTGCCATGAAAACCCAGATGTTGGGGCAGATGGCTCTTATCCAAGGCTTAGCTCGGGAACAAGAAGAGCTGAGAACCATTATCAACCAGCTTCATCAAGATAGATACAACAACATGAAGCAAACAGTCAAGGCCGTGGACCAAGTCATTAATCAACTTCCGAGAAGTCAAAGGTTTGGTTTGATGAAGAATAGACCTCTCCAAGTTTCTACTACCTCACGGGTCCAACAACAACCTATCCATAAACAACGGGTTGATCAAAGTAAGCCAAATATGCCCAAGAGGCAATTTACCAAGCTCAACATGTCGTTGTCTCAGGCTTTACAACACCTATTGAGATTGAATCTGGTGACGTTAAGGGACCCTCCTAAGAATCCCAACATAGCCTCCCCAAGGTACAATCCTGATGCAAGGTGTGCATATCACTCCAACAGCCCGGGGCATGATACTAACATCTGTTGGGCGTTGAGCAACAAAATTCAAGACCTGATTGATGAAGGAGCAATGGAACTCACACAAGACGGACAAATTGAATTCTTTTGCCATCCCCCCAAGGTTCACCATTTGAAGTGACAAGTACTGAGACGAGAAGACTTTTTGTTCATTAGAATTTTCAAGTTGAAATTTTATTTTGATTGTTCGAATATTTATTCATGTCAAACTTTATTACTTTATCAATGCATTGCATATGTCTGTTTTGAATCAACCCATTCGTATTCACTATATTCAAATTGCTTTCATTTTTGTGACAATCAACTCTCGATAAAAAAAATTCTAAGCCTTTTGAGGGAGGATGACGAAAATGATATCAAAATCTCTACAATATGCTTTTGAACAGACCTCGCTGACGAGTGTTGTACCCCAAAATTTTCCCTCCCATATTCTTCAAGATTTGCCAAGTTAAAATTTCAAAATTCCCCAAGGGTTGCACAGTTCAAGGGCCTCCTAAACAGTCAAAAATTAGGGTTTTGGTTCTGGCAAAGTAAATGAAATTTCCAAGGGTCCAAACAAGTCCCACATGCCTACAAATATGGTCAAGCATCCTCATACCAAGTTTCAAGACTTACAGCACAAGATTGCACAGTCAAAAACCCTAATTGCCCAACAGTCAACTGTAGGGGCAAAATGGTCATTTGACAGTCAAAAGTTCAAATTTTTGGTCAACATCTTATTTTGAGGCCACAAACATAATTTGATCAATGCTTGATCATGATTCTCAAAACTTGGCTCAAAAAGTCTCAAGATGCAAAAGTTTCCATATTTGGACAGTTGAAAAAGTCAACTGTAACTTGACCAAGGCATAACTTCCACATGGATTATCAGAAAAATTCCATCCAAAGCTCATTTTGAAGAGAAAGACATTTCCTACAACTCCTCTTCACACTTCAAGTCCAAGAAATGCTCTCACAAAAAGTTATCAATTTCAACATTATAGGTCATTTTCAAAAGTCAACAAAAAGGGACTTTAAGTCAAAGGCCATAACTTGGGATTGATAAATCAAAATGACATGGGAACAAAGGTATTGGTTAGAGGACTTCAAAACCTTTCCAAAATGTCCAAGAACATGATCAAAGCTTAAAAATTGAGCAAGATATGCCTTGTGGAAGTTGGGAAATTTTTGGATATTTTGAAAAGTCAACTTTGCTTCAAATGTCTTAAAATTGCTAATGGGCCACATTTTCTTCCAAAATTCATCACCCAAAGCATGTGCACGACCATTTGGCCCAAAGGGAAGTTTTTCATCATTTTTATTTATTTATTTGAATTTTTAATTGCTAATAATTCATTTAATTAATTAAAATATGGAAAAATACCAAGGCAAACTTTTTAAATCTTTTTGTGCATGAAATATCTCCAAGATTTCGTGCAAATCAGATAGGGAAAGAATCAATGGTAATTGGACATGATTGGTATCAAGTTAGCATGAAAAAGATTGAAAAATTATGGCATGAAAATCAAATATTGATTCCATCATTGCAAAGATTCTTTGGACCAAAAACTCAACCCTAATCATTCCAATACTTATACTCATGCAAACCCTAGTGTTCAGAACCTCCCAGCTGCGCCAGAAAAGAAGAAAAAAGTTTGAGTTTTTGTCAAAAAAAATTGAAAACTGAAAACCCTATTCTAGCACGATTCAAAGAAAAATAACAATCCCAATAGCTTGCAAAAGTGTCAAGGAAGCTTCCTGAATCGTTTTCCACATCCCTAACGCCCAGAATTGGTATACAGAACTCAAGATTTTTCATATTTGATTCATATTCGTATTTCAATTTTCAAGCATTCCCATTGCATTTTTCTTGTGGATTCATATTAATTGATTGATTCTAAAGCTAACCATATAGTTTGATTGAGTTTTGCTTGCCCGTACGCGATTTCACCATGGACGATTATTAGGGTTACCAAGCTGTGAAATTGGGGGTTTACTCCTATGGAAAAATTAAGACCTGAGACCCATACCATCAGATTCAGAAGCTTCATGCCAAGCAATTCCACACCTCGCGCCTAATTTATGAAGCAGGAGGGCTTATTCGCTATTTTTCTGTTCATCATTTAGTGGGGGTTTAAAACCCCCGCTATTTAATCTGTTTTTTTGTTTCAGGTGCAGCGCATATATGGAGAAGACGGTGATGTGTAAGGCAATGATTGGAGTATTAGAACTGCGCGCGGAAAACTCCCACTAACTTTTGCTTTATCTTATATTATTCATTGGCCATATAATAAACAAAACGCGTTAAGAGCCCCAGTGGCAAGGCATCAGTATGGTAATCCCTGGGACCTGGGATCGAATCCCAGGTCCCCCTCCCTTTCAATAATATTTTTCATAATATCATCCTGTGCAGTTTCTTCCCTGAAGAGCATCATACAACCCATAGTCCCAGTATGCCACGCGCCCCATGATCCCAATCCAAGGGTCCAGATGTGTAGAACGTCATAGGCATCAGTCAACACACATGCATGCTTCCAGGAAAAGTCAAAAGGCCTTGAAACAATTGGGCCAAAAATGCTGAATTTAACCTCCAATTGGGGACAGAACCCCCCAAGGTTTGGCAATTATTTTCTTTCTTATTTTATTTGTTTCAATTATCTTTTTTTAAATTCCTATAATTTAATTTATCTTCATAAAATATAAAAATAGTAAAAAATCAGAAAAGACAAAAAATAAATATATTTGATTTAGTATTTTTTTTGTAAATAAATAATATCATTTAATTTAGTTTTCAATTCTAGGGTTAATTTTAATATCTTTTCTTAATAAATTAAAATTTTGTAGAATTAGGTTTTAAGTACTTTAATTACTTTTTCTTTTATTTTCTCATCACTAATAATTAATTATTTATTTTTATAAATCAAATTGCATTAATTAATTAGGTTTAATTTTCATATTTTCTTAATAAATTAAAAGATAGCTAGAATTAGGTTTTAATTTCATTTAATTCTCTTATTAAAAATTCATAAATACAAAAAAACCCTCAAAAATAATTTCCTTTCATTTTAATTTAATTAATTTGTTAATATAATTTAATTTCATTAAAAAGGGTCCAACGCCCTCGCTTTCAATTTTAATTCAATTCGCGCATTTATTTCTTTTTTATAATATTTATGTAATTCTCCCAAAGCCATGTAACTCGGACATTTTATATTTCTCGCACTTTATTTCTTTCTTTATGTCAAATCGGGTCCTGAGTTTAATTTGGAGATGTGTATTCGCGCCTTTGTAATAGTTTAGGAACTTTATATTTCTCGCGACTTTTAACTGCTAACAAATTGCATGCAAGAATGAATGTTAAAATAAAAACAAAAGCGTAGATCACGTATACATGACAAGACAAAATATCTGAAAACGACACACAAATCACACACCACCCCTAGGGTACGCCTCACTGTTGCCTTGCCTCTCGAAAGGTGATCGTCGAGTAGAGGATGTCTTAGTAAGTCCTCATGATCCGGGAACCTGGCATGAGGGTAGCTTCTAAGGTATCTTCCCATTGCTCTGGTGATCACCATGTCCCGAACCTCGAATTGACCTGAACACCTCCAATAGTAGTGATACCTACCTCTCAATGGTGGGATGGCACTACTTTAAAGGACATTTACACAGACGAATTCCTTAGGGTAGGTAGACGACTCTAGATACTTGCTCTAAATTTCAAAACAAATCAAAAATACTTTTCACACCGACACCTTTTCAAAAAGCTTTCGAAAGCAATTTTTCAAACACTCTTGAGGACCGATACAAGAGTCGAACTGGAATTTTCAAAGAAACTTTTTTTAAAACCCACAGTTGAAAAGCAAACAAACCATTTTTGAAAACACAATGAGCAAGTATCTAAGAGCCCATGGATAACCATGGATAGAAAGGGTGCTAACACCTTCCCTTTCTATAATCTACCTCCCGAACCGAGAGCAATCTCTTTAAGGAATTTTTCTGTGCTTTTGTCATTTCCATTTGGAGGAAATAAAAGACGGTGGCGACTCTTGCTTCCGCGACATTTCGCGAACCAGCGTTAAACAGTCAGTTCCAGATCCACCGATCACAGAACTGGCGACTCTGCTGGGGAAACTTTATAAAGTGAGGTGTACCTTAGGGTAGTTCATAACTGTGTTTTCAATTGTATTGGCTTGTTTGCTTTAAATTATGGGTTGCATGGGAGTTACATAGATCCTAACCCGGATCTGGGGATACCTTATTAGAAAGTAGCAACAAGGCTGTGAAGGAACTGTGCGGGGTATACCGACATGGTTGAAACAGTCTGCTACGTTGATGTGGCACTTTGGTGTGTACCGGTAACCCTTGAGTTCAGTCAAGGAGAGTACGGGGCCTCCGCGTGGTGTCGTGAAGCATCAACAGACCTTAGGAACCTTAATTGAACTATCTCGGCCTCTTTAGGGTAGTGAGATAACTGACTTTGGTGCAGTCCGAGGTTGGTTGATACTCGATACTACACTCAATTGAGGGTTGCTTTCCTGGAATATTCCGGTCGCCAGTTCAGTGGCTAAATCGAAACGATGAACAATGGAAGCAATCCCGTGATATTGGGACCCTTAGAACCCGGTTACTTCTAATAGGACAGGTTGAGCCCACCAACTTCAAGAGGGTACTACCCAGACCCCATGCTGGCCTAAACTCTAAGGGTTTCTCTTGTGTGACTTGTGTGCCTTCCAACTTGACTACTTGCATACTTGTTATCTGACACATGAGCTACTTGCAGGTTTTGTCCTTAATTGGGACTCATAACAGGGTTACTAAGTTCTTACAGGTTTTGTTTGTAGTCCTTAATTGGGACTCATAACAGGGTGTATTGAATTTCTTGCAAGTTTTATTTACGGTCCTTAAGTGGGACTCATAACAGGGTTTACCTACATTACCCCATGCATAGCATAATATCATACCATTGCATACATCCTGCATAAGGACTAATCCATTTCAAGGATCTCAAGGGCTTGTGATGCAGGTCATGATGAACCAACTGTCCAACAAGGGGAAAAGGGGATTTATTTTCCTCTAGGCAAGGTTGTCAGGGGCTATGACCCACTCGATATGGTGAGCCTTGACACTTGAAGAAGGACTCTCAACAACATGAAGTTCCTTCAATCAAGCTACAAAATTCAAATGCTAACGGTTTCTTGTTTACCCCGCGAGATCCTTGAAAACATTGCAGGCATATCATACATATCATTGCATTACAGGTACACTTGTTGCAGGTCACTTACCTTCTTCGCTGTTTATTTCAGCAGTCATCATGAATCCTGAATCATCCGAGGGACAAACTATCAAGGCCCTCCAGGCCCAGAATGCCCAGTTCCAGAAGTTGATTATGACCTAGCCCAGGGTCAAAAGGAATTGAAGACTCTGATTCAGAAGAAGAAGAACAAGAGGACTGTTTTGTTCAACCCCAGATGCAGATCTGGGAACACACTACAAAATGAAGCTGAGAGGACCACTCCATATGTGGGGGAAGGCAGTCACCATGTGAGAGAGGTTCCTAGTCCAGTGGTCTCCGACAACGAGATGGAGTTCAATAATGAGCAGTACCCTCCGGCTGAAGACCGGTACAAACAACTAGAGGATCGTTTGAAGGCCATGGAAATTCAACAAGTGCCTGGGTTGGATTTCGGAGACCTGGGTCTATCTTCTGGTGTGGTGATCCCACACAAATTCAAGGCTCCTTCTTTTGTCAAGTATGATGGGGCATCCTGTCCCAGGCTGCATCTCAAATATTATGTGCGGAAGATTCAACCATATACTGTGGACAAGAACTTGTGGATCCACTTCTTCTAGGAGAGTCTTTCAGGGACTCACCTCGAATGGTTCTATCAGCTGAATGGGACCAAAGTTCGTAACTGGGAGGAGTTGGCTACTACTTTTTACAAGCAGTATCAATATAATGCCGACCTTGCTCCTACACGTACCCAACTCCAGGGTATGTCGCTAGGGTCAAGTGAAGGTTTTAAAGAGTACGCACAGAAGTGGAGGGACCTGGCTGGCAGGGTGCAGCCTCTATTAACTGACCGGGAACTCGTTGATATGTTCTTGGGAACCCTGTCCGGGCCATTCTTCAATCATCTCATTGGTAATTCATCTGCAGGATTTACCGACCTCATTCTAACTGGGGAAAGAATTGAAGCTGGTATCAAGAGTGGGAAAATTCAAGAGGCCACATCTTCTGATACTCACAAAAAGCCTTACACGGGCAGGAAAGAGTCTAATGCTGCATACGGTCAAAAGAGTCGTCGTGACCAACAGGCAGGGGCAGTCATGATCTCTGGTTCTGCACCACGCCGACAACCACAAAAGGGAAATCAGCGAAGGCCGGACGAGCCTAAAAGACAATTCACCAACATCAACATGTCGTGGTCACAAGCATTGCAGCACATGTTGAAAATGAATCTGATTGCGGTGATCAACCCTCCTGCAAATCCCAAGACCTCCTCTCCAAACTACAACCCAGAGGCGAGGTGTGCTTATCATTCTAATAGCCCGGGGCACGACACTGAGGACTGTTGGGCGCTGAAATATAAGATCCAGAATATGATCGATGCTAAGGAGATTGAATTCGAGCCTGCTGAGACTCCCAATGTGACCATTGCTCCCTTGCCAAAACATGGCTAGGATTGAGAGATCTTTGTTCATTTGAATTCAAGTTGTATTTTTCTTTTCTTGTTCAAATAAACAATTGTCATGTTAAACTCTTTTATTTCATGAATGCATTACACATGTCTGTCTTGAATTAATTATGTTTACCATACTTAAAACTGTTTTCATATTTTTGTGATGATCAACTCTTGGTTAATAATGCTAAGCCTCTTGAGGGAGGATGACGAAAACGATACCACAATCTACAGTATGCTTTTGAACAGACCCCGCTGATGAGGTACAGGCATTGTTTCAATCCCTAAACACTGGAGTTATAAGGAAGATAATCCCTCGTCAACCCCTTTGAGCCAAAGAAGTAGGAGTTTTTCTTTTCGAAAATTAAAACCCTTAATCATAACCTGGGGCAGGGTAGTTCTCTCAGTTGATCCAATTTCATAACGGATGGCACCAAGAGGTCCTTACAAAACAAAGAAAGACAGTGATGGTTCCGAATAATCAATAAAGAAAGGCAGTCATTATCTTTCAAAATAAAAACCCATTAAGTCAAAAACCTATGAAGGAGACTTACGAAGCTGGGGCATCCCGCTGACTGTAATTCCAAAAAGGAAACAACTCAGGCCAAAAAAAAAAACAGGGATAACGGAAAAAAGAAAAGAAAAGGGGTCATACAAACCCTCAACAATAACAAAAAGGAATGACTGCCTATTCAAAATAAGTTATCAACATCCGAACCATCACTGGCATATCAGGACAAAGACTCAAACAAGGTCTAACGCACGATCAACTGAGCTTAGGTTTGAAGAACATCACGAAGAACGGGTGGGTACAAATAATTTGAGCCTTTATCCTTTGTTTCTTAAACCGTGAACCAAGCCACGTTATAACCCTCAAAAGTCCTAGCTAAAGCATGGGTTAGTTCGAAAGCATACTGTTACGAAAGGTATCCTGACTCCTTAAGGCTTGTTGTAAAATAACGAGTTGACATCACAGTTTACAAAAAAAAACTCACTTGCTTTTATTGAAAAAGGTATTCTCAAAAATTTCAAGACAAACATAAGCTTTGCATTCTTAAGATGACATTGTTTACATATGATTATTTGTTTGAACAGCAGAGAACTTTGCGTAACGAATATCCGATGAACGAAGGTCTTCTCAACAAAGGAGTCACCTCAAACGGAAGAAACACTTCCAAGCAAGGGGCATGGCATGATCAGTGTCTATTATCTGGGGCAAATCTCCATCACTTAGGGCATTGGACGATCAAACAAAGATCTTCTGGTGGCATGGCAACACAAGCAGCCAGGGGCACCTCCCTGCATTCTAAGAGCGTGGACATAGTCGAAAAAAAATACTACGCAAAATCAAAGACCCGCTAGGTTGACACACCTAGGCAAAAATAAAGGCTTCCCGGCGGACCAAAAGGGTTCGGGCAAAAATAAGGGATGAAATGAAAAATCTGTACACCCGGCAAGTCGAAAACCTGAAAAGGCGGCTTGGGCAAAAATGGGTATCCCGGTGGACTGAAAACCCGAAAGGGCGGTCCAGGCAAAAGTTAGGGATCAAAGCGTACGACTATGTCCTGTCAGCTTATCCCTTGCCTACCAGAAGAAGGTTTATCCATCAAACAACTATCAGCACCTCACAGGTCTTCCTCTCCCACCTCAGAAACAGGGGCAATAATGAGTCGTCCAGGCGATCCAGTTGCTCTATCAACCAAAGTACAAAGGAAAGGTCAATATAAAGATGATTACCATCTACCTTTACAAATTCCAGGTCAACATTGGTAACAAGCCAAGAAAATTTTGTGGGTTAACATCCGAGACCAAACAGGACAATTATCCACTTTATCACCAAAGTAACCCTACACCGGTTCCTTCTCAACTTTCAGACAAAGTCTTACACAGACTCATTCATAGGCAACCTTACCCCGGTTCCCCCAGAAGTCTCACACGGACTTATATCAAGATAACCTTACCCCGGTTCATCCAGAAGTCTTACACGAACTTATCTCAAGATAACCTTACCCCGGTTCATCAAGAAGTCTTACACGGACTTATCTCAAGATAACCTTACCCCGGTTCATCCAGAAGTCTTACACGGACTTATCTCAAGATAACCTTACCCCGGTTCATCAAGAAGTCTTACACGGACTTATCTCAAGATAACCTTACCCCGGTTCATCAAGAAGTTGTACACGAACTTATGCTGCAGTAACCTTACCCCGGTTCATCAAGAAGTTTTACACGAACTTATCCTGCAGTAACCTTACCCCGGTTCCTCCAGAATTTTTACACGAACTTATCCCGAAGTAACCCCACACAGGTTCTCCCTATCCAGACGTAGTTTTACACGAACTCGTCATCAAGAAACCCTACACAGGTTATATCTTTCCAGAGATGAAGTTTTACACGGACTCGTCATCAGCAAACCCTACACAGGTTTCCTTTCTTCAAGGATGCAGTTTTATACGGACTCATTATCAGTAAACCCTACACAGGTTTCCTTCAACTCCAAATGCAGCTCCACACGAGCCCAACCTCAAAGTAACCCTACACAGGTGTCCTTCTTTCCAAGATGCGGTTTTACACGAGCTCATCATCAGGCAACCCTACATAGGTTCCCTCTTTCAGCTTACAAAAATTACAGTTCAAAACTTCCCCAAGAGAGCCCAATCAAGATTTCCCCAGGAAAGTTTGAATCCATCTCCCCAAGCAGTGAGCTTATCCCCAGTAGATTCTGGAAGCTTATCCCCGTAGAGCACGAACGCGTCCCCCGGCTTTATTCAAAGAGTTATTTCCTTACCAGGATATAACTGGGTTATCCTCAGCCAAAAGCCACGGAAAGAGCGTCCTCGACGAAGTCTTCTTATCCCCCAGCGAAGTCTATTAACACTTCCAACACAACAAGGGTATCCCCAGCGAGTTACCATCAACATTTCAACAAAGTACCTCTCTCCCCACAGAGTATGCTTCCCAGCAAGATCATTAGAGTACTATTCTCCCCGCAGGGTAATCCATTCGCCAAGTTTATTCCCCAACGGAGCTATCTTCTCCTGCCGGTATTCTTGCAACTATCATCCCCAGTGGAAGCAAAAATCTATTCTTCAACATCAGCCCAGGAGTGAATTCCCGGCATCCGTCAAGGATTTATTTTCCTAAGACGAAAACATACATTCATAAACATCGCACTTTCATACATTATAGCATGCATATACGCATCATATCTTACAAATCCCATTTATGTTGAGAACATCACTGCTTGATCCATATCATGCATTGCATATGACTGACCTTTACCTTTCAGGAAAGATCCAGTTAAGTTCTCAGCTATATTCAAGACCTTGACCGGTTCAGTTAAATCGACCCTAAGATTTCTCTGTTTTCTTATCCAGTCAAAGGCCTTCTCTGGTTCAGTCAGATCGACCCTAAGATCTCCCTGTTTCTTATCCAGTTGAAGACATTTCAAGACCTAGACCGGTTCAGTTAAATCGACCCTAAGATTTTTCTGTTTCTTATCCAGTCAAAGGCCTTCTCTAGTCCAGCTAAATCGACCCCTAACAGATTTTCCTGATAAAGACTCTGTAGAAGATATCCAAGATTCTCTCAGCGTTACTATTGAGGTAGAAGTCGTCCAAGATTCTCTCAATGATACTGTTGAGGTTGAAGTCGCCTATGGTTCTCTCCCCGTTACTGCGGAGGTAGTAATCATCCCCAGATTCGCTCAGCGTTACTGTTGAAGTAGAAGATATCCAAGATTCTCTCAATGATACTGTTGAGGTTGAAGTCGCCTATGGTTCTCTCCCCGTTACTGCGGAGGTAGTAATCATCCCCAGATTCGCTCAGCGTTACTGTTGAAGTTGAAGTCGTCCAAGATTCTCTCAATGATACTGTTGAGGTTGAAGTCGCCTATGGTTCTCTCCCCGTTACTGCGGAGGTAGTAATCATCCCCAGATTCGCTCAGCGTTACTGTTGAAGTTGAAGTCGTCCAAGATTCTCTCAATGATACTGTTGAGGTGGAAGTCGCCTATGGTTCTCTCCCCATTACTGCGGAGGTAGTAATCGTCCCCAGGTTCTCTCAGTGTTCCTGTTGAGGTAGTAGTTATCCAAGGTTCTCTCACCGTTCCTGTTGAGGTAGTAACCATCCCTGGTTCATTCATCAACTTTTGAAGCTCCAGATCCAACTCCTGTAACCAGTCAGGACACGTCTATACAAAGAGTTTGAAGGCCAACTCCTGTAACATGCCAGGTAATCATTTTTCTTTTTTGCAGGTACGCAAGTTCTCGCTAAGGAATCTCTTACGCGATCGACACCCAGGTGGAACCTATAAGCCCATCCACCTTCCATCATCTCTTAGCATGGCATCTATAAGCCCATCATCCTATCCATCAATCTCCAAATGGCATCTGTAAGACCATTCCCACCATCACACTACTATGTGAGCGCAAATTTCTGGGCACTCTATTGTTCAATCCTCTTCCACCTTCGGATTACGAAAGGCACATCAGCCAATCTGCATCCTCAGGTTTAAGAAGATTGAACAGGGGCAACTGTTGTACCCTAAAATTTGCCCTCCCATATTCTTCAAGATTTGCCAAGTCAAAATTTCAAAATTCCCCAAGGGTTGCACAGTTCAAGGGCCTCCTAAACAGTCAAAAATTAGGGTTTTGGTTCTGGCAAAGTAAATGAAATTTCCAAGGGTCCAAACAAGTCCCACATGCCTACAAATATGGTCAAGCATCCTCATACCAAGTTTCAAGACTTACAGCACAAGATTGCACAGTCAAAAACCCTAATTGCCCAACAGTCAACTATAGGGGCAAAATGGTCATTTGACAGTCAAAAGTTCAAATTTTTGGTCAACATCTTATTTTGAGGCCACAAACATCATTTGATCAATGCTTGATTATGATTCTCAAAACTTGGCTCAAAAAGTCTCAAGATGCAAAAGTTTCCATATTTGGACAATTGAAAAAGTCAACTGTAACTTGACCAAGGCATAACTTCCACATGGATTATCAGAAAAATTCCATCCAAAGCTCATTTTGAAGATAAAGACATTTCCTACAACTCCTCTTCACACTTCAAGTCCAAGAAATGCTCTCACAAAGAGTTATCAATTTCAACATTATAGGTCATTTTCAAAAGTCAACAAAAAGGGACTTTAAGACAAAGGCCATAACTTGGGATTGGTAAATCAAAATGACATGGGACCAAAGGCATTGGTTAGAGGACTTAAAAACCTTTCCAAAATGTCACGAACATGATCAAAGCTTAAAAATTGAGCAAGATATGCCTTGTGGAAGTTGGGAAATTTTTGGATATTTTGAAAAGTCAACTTTGCTTCAAATGTCTTAAAATTGCTAATGGGCCACATTTTCTTCCAAAATTCATCACCCAAAGCATGTGCACGACCATTTGGCCCAAAGGGAAGTTTTTCATCATTTTTATTTATTTATTTGAATTTTTAATTGCTAATAATTCATTTAATTAATTAAAATATGGAAAAATACCAAGGCAAACTTTTTAAATCTTTTTGTGCATGAAATATCTCCAAGATTTCGTGCAAATCAGATAGGGAAAGAATCAATGGTAATTGGACATGATTGGTATCAAGTTAGCATGAAAAAGATTGAAAAATTATGGCATGAAAATCAAATATTGATTCCATCATTGCAAAGATTCTTTGGACCAAAAACTCAACCCTAATCATTCCAATACTTATACTCATGCAAACCCTAGTGTTCAGAACCTCCCAGCTGCGCCAGAAAAGAAGAAAAAAGTTTGAGTTTTTGTCAAAAAAAATTGAAAATTGAAAACCCTATTCTAGCACGATTCAGAGAAAAATAACAATCCCAATAGCTTGCAAAAGTGTCAAGGAAGCTTCCTGAATCGATTTCCACATCCCTAACGCCCAGAATTGGTATACAGAACTCAAGATTTTTCATATTTGATTCATATTCGTATTTCAATTTTCAAGCATTCCCATTGCATTTTTCTTGTGGATTCATATTAATTGATTGATTCTAAAGCTAACCATATAGTTTGATTGAGTTTTGCTTGCCCGTACGCGATTTCACCATGGACGATTATTAGGGTTACCAAGCTGTGAAATTGGGGGTTTACTCCTATGGAAAAATTAAGACCTGAGACCCATACCAACAGATTCAGAAGCTTCATGCCAAGCAATTCCACACCTCGCGCCTAATTTATGAAGCAGGAGGGCCTATTCTCTATTTTTCTGTTCATCATTTAGTGGGGGTTTAAAACCCCCGCTATTTAATCTGTTTTTTTTGTTTCAGGTGCAGCGCATATATGGAGAAGACGGTGATGTGTAAGGCAATGATTGGAGTATTTGAACTGCGCGTGGAAAACTCCCACTAACTTTTGCTTTATCTTATATTATTCATTGGCCATATAATAAACAAAACGCGTTAAGAGCCCCAGTGGCAAGGCATCAGTATGGTAATCCCTGGGACCTGGGTTCGAATCTCAGGTCCCCCTCCCTTTCAATAATATTTTTCATAATATCATCCTGTGCAGTTTCTTCCCTGAAGACCATCATACAACCCATAGTCCCAGCATGCCACGCGCCTCATGATCCCAATCCAAGGGTCCAGATGTGTAGAACGTCATAGGCATCAGTCAACACACATGCATGCTTCCAGGAAAAGTCAAAAGGCCTTGAAACAATTCGGCCAAAAATGCTGAATTTAACCTCCAATTGGGGACAGAACCCCCCAAGGTTTGGCAATTATTTTCTTTCTTATTTTATTTGTTTCAATTATCTTTTTTTAAATTCCTCTAATTTAATTTATCTTCATAAAATATAAAAATAGTAAAAAATCAGAAAAGACAAAAAATAAATATATTTGATTTAGTATTTTTTTTGTAAATAAATAATATCATTTAATTTAGTTTTCAATTCTAGGGTTAATTTTAATATCTTTTCTTAATAAATTAAAAATTTGTAGAATTAGGTTTTAAGTACTTTAATTACTTTTTCTTTTATTTTCTCATCACTAATAATTAATTATTTATTTTTATAAATCAAATTGCATTAATTAATTAGGTTTAATTTTAGGTTTAATTTTCATATTTTCTTAATAAATTAAAAGATAGCTAGAATTAGGTTTTAATTTCATTTAATTCTCTTATTAAAAATTCATAAATACAAAAAAACCCTCAAAAATAATTTCCTTTCATTTTAATTTAATTAATTTGTTAATATAATTTAATTTCATTAAAAAGGGTCCAATGCCCTCGCTTTCAATTTTAATTCAATTCGCGCATTTATTTCTTTTTTATAATATTTATGTAATTCTCCCAAAGCCATGTAACTCGGACATTTTATATTTCTCGCACTTTATTTCTTTCTTTATGTCAAATCGGGTCCTGGGTTTAATTTGGCGATGTGGACCCGCGCCTTTGTAATAGTTTAGGAACTTTATATTTCTCGCGACTTTTAACTGCTAACAAATTGCATGTAAGAATGAATGTTAAAATAAAAACAAAAGCGTAGATCACGTATACATGACAAGACAAAATATCTGAAAACGACACACAAATCACACAACACCCCTAGGGTGCGCCTCATTGTTTCCTTGCCTCTCGAAAGGTGATCGTCGAGTAGAGGATGTCTTAGTAAGTCCTCATGATCCGGGAACCTGGCATGAGGGTAGCTTCTAAGGTATCTTCCCATTGCTCTGGTGATCACCATGTCCCGAACCTCGAATTGACCCGAACACCTCCAGTAGTAGTGCTACCTACCTCTCAATGGTGGGATGGCACTACTTTAAAGGACATTTACACAGACGAATTCCTTAGGGTAGGTAGACTACTCTAGATACTTGCTCTAAATTTCAAAACAAATCAAAAATACTTTTCACACCGACACCTTTTCAAAAAGCTTTCGAAAGCAATTTTTCAAACACTCTTGAGGACCGATACAAGAGTCGAACTGGAATTTTCAAAGAAACTTTTTTTAAAACCCACAGTTGAAAAGCAAACAAACCATTTTTGAAAACACAATGAGCAAGTATCTAAGAGCCCATGGATAACCATGGATAGAAAGGGTGCTAACACCTTCCCTTTCTATAATCTACCTCCCGAACCAAGAGCAATCTCTTTAAGGAATTTTTCTGTGCTTTTGTCCTTTCCATTTGGAGGAAATAAAAGACGGTGGTGACTCTTGCTTCCGCGACATTTCGCGAACCAGCGTTAAACAGTCAGTTCCAGATCCACCGATCACAACGAGGTACAGGCATTGTTTCAAATCCTAAACAGTGGAGTATACGGAAGATAATCCCTAGTCAACCCCTTTGAGCCAAAGAAGTTGGAGTTTTTCTTTTCATAAATTAAAACCCGTAATTATAACCTGGGGCAGGGTAGTTTTCTCAGTTAATCCAGGTGCATAATGAATGGCATCAAAGAAGTCCTCCCAAAACAAAAGACGGTGATGGTTCCGTATAATCGTAAGGACATGCAATCATTATCTCTCGAAATAAAAGCCCATTAAATCAAAACCTATGAAGTAGACTTACAAAACTGGGGCATCCCACTGACTGTAATCACAAAAGAAACAGTTCAGGCAAAAGACAGGGATAATAAAATCAAAAAGAAAGAGATCCTACAAACTCTCAACAAAATGACTTCCTGTTCAAAATAAATTATCAGTATCCGAACCATCACTGGTATATCAGAGCAAAGACTCAAACAAGATCTAATGCACGATTAGTTGAGTTTAGGATCGAAGAACATCACGAAGAACGGGTGGGTACAAATAAAATTTGAGCCTTTATCCTTTGTTTCTTAAACTGTGAACTAGGCCACGTTATAACCCTTAAAAAGTCCTAGCTGAAGCATGGGTTAGTCTGAAAGCATACGGTTACAAAAGGTATCCTAACTCCTGTAGGGCTTGCTGTAAATCCTGAGTTGACGTCACATTTTACAAAATTTTCCTATCTTACTGAAAAAATGCATTTTCAAAAACTTCAAGACAGGCATAAGCTTTGCATTCTTAAAATAACATTATTTGCATATGACTATTTGTTCAAACAGCAGAGAAATTCGCACGACGAATATCTAGTGAATAAAAACCTTTTCAATAAAAAGGGTCACCTCAAGTGAAAAAAACACTTCCAACCAAGGGGCACGGCATAAGCATTGTCCATCATCTGGGGCAGTCAAGTCAAGATTCAGGGAATCTCTCAAAGATGCCAAATAGCCAAGGGCAAATCTCCATCTGAATCACTTGGGGCATTGGACATAAATTCCAGCAACGAATCTTGCATGATCAAACATATTTTGGTAGTATGGCAACACAACACTACCAACAGTGACAAATCCCTACACTCTGAGAGTGTGGACATAGTCAAAAAAGTACTACGCATAAAATCAAAGGGATTCCCGGCGAACCAAAAGGGTGCAGGCAAAAATAAGGGATGAAAATGAAAAAATTTGTACACCCAGCAAGTCGAAAACCTGAAAGGGCGGCTTGGGCAAAAAAGGGTATCCCGGTGGACTGAAAATCTGAAAAGACAGTCCAAGCAAAAGTTAGGGATTAAAGCGTACGACTATGTCCCATCATCTCGTCACTTACCTACCAGAAGAAGATTTGTCATTTCAATCGGAAATTACCAAGCACCTCATAGGTTGGGATAATACTCGATCCACAAGGCCTCCACAGGCACCTTCTCCCGCAGATACAGGGGCATAAAAGTCTCGATGCAAAGCCATCATCATATCCTTGGCACGCATCCCAGTAATATTCACTCCCCGCATAGTAAGTAAGACAGTAATGATAGCACTCCCCAGCTGAGACTTGCAACTATGAATGAATCGATAATATTCTCCCCAAGCAGAGTTTATCTACCATCAACACTAAAAAGACTTAATATCCCCGGAAATCTTAATATTCCCAAACGGAGTATAAGAATATTCCCCGGCAGAATACAAGATATCCCTAGTGGAGTTAAAATTTTCCCCGCACAGTCTGAAAAAGCTTCCCCAGTGGAGTTGAAGAATCATCCCCAGTAGACTCTGGAAGTTTGTCCTCGACGGAGTATAAAAATGAATATCCCCAACCGAGTTCAAAGGAAGATTGTCCCCAAAAAAGCTCAAAGGATTATCCCCATAAGAGTCTCAAAGGTTATCCCCAGTGAAGCCGCAACTGAAAGATCATCCCCAGCAGAGTTCTTTCCTTTCACAAACAGGAATTAAATCCTCAACAGGATTCAATGTCACCAGCAACGATAATTCATCCCAACGGAATTTATCAGTGGAATCCTCAGCAGAGCATCTCTTCCCCACAGAGTAATCTCCTCATTAGTTTATTCCCCAACGGAGTTATCCTCTCCTGCAAGTTTATTCTCGCAATCATCTTTGTTCACCATCCCCAGTGGAAACGAAGAATCCAAATCTATTCTCCAGCAGCTATTCGAGATTTATTTTCCCCAGCTAAAACACTACATTAACATACATCACGATACATGCATATATACATCATACAACACAATCTCATTTATTTTGAGAACGTCATTGCTTGATATATATCATGCATTGCATATGACTGACCTTTACCTTTCAGGAAAGATATAGTTAAAGTTCTCAGCTACGTAGAAGACCTGACCGGTTTTTAAATCTCAATTGAATTATCCTCGGTTGAATTTCAAATAAGGTTCTCAATCTCGACAATTTCCCTACGTCATAGTGTGGACGAGTGCTATAATCTCAACGGTATACTACGTTGAAGACTAGACAGTTCCTTGATCTTGATGAAGATGTTTCCCTATGTCAAAGTGTGGACGAGTGATATAATCTCAATGGTATATTACGTTGAATACTAGTCAGTTCCTAGATCTTGATGTTTTCCTCCGTCAAAGTGTGGACGAGTTCTACAATCTCAACGGTATACTACGTTGAAGACCAGACAGTTCCTAGATCTTGATGAAGATGTTTCCCTACATCAAAGTGTGGACGAGTGCTATAATCTCAACGATATACTACGTTGAATACTAGTCAGTTCCTAGATCTTGATGTTTTCCTCCGTCAAAGTGTGGACGAGTTCTACAATCTCAACAGTATACTACGTTGAAGACCAGACAGTTCCTAGATCTTGATGAAGATGTTTCCCTCCATCAAAGTGTGGACGAGTTGCTATAATCTCAACGGTATACTACGTTTAATACTAGTGAGTTCCTAGATCTTGATGTCTTTCTCCGTCAAAGCATGGGCGAGTTCTACAATCTCAACGATATACTACATTGAAGACCAGACAGTTCCTAGATCTTGCTGAAGATGTTTTCCTCCGTCAAAGTGTGGACGAGTTGCTATAATCTCAACGGTATACTACGTTGAATACTAGCCAGTTCCTATATCTTGATGTCTTCCTCCGTCAAAGCATGGACGAGTTCTACAATCTCAATGGTATACTACGTTAAAGACCAGACAGTTCCTAGATCTTGATGAAGATGTTTCCCTACGTCAAAGTGTGGACGAGTGCTATAATCTCAACGGTATACTACGTTGAATATTAGTCAGTTCCTAGATCTTGATGTTTTCCTCCGTCAAAGTGTGGACGAGTTCTACAATCTCAACGGTATACTACGTTGAAGACCAGACAGTTCCTAGATCTTGATGAATATGTTTTCCTCCGTCAAAGTGTGGACGAGTTCTACAATCTCAACGGTATACTACGTTGAAGACTAGACAGTTCCTAGATCTTGATGAAGATGTTTCCCTACGTCAAAGTGTGGACGAGTGCTATAATCTCAACGGTATACTACGTTGAATACTAGTCAATTCCTAGATCTTGATGTTTTCCTCCGTCAAAGTGTGGACGAGTTCTACAATCCTAACGGTATACTACGTTGAAGACCAGACAGTTCCTAGATCTTGATGAAGATTTTTCCCTCCGTCAAAGTGTGGAAGAGTTGCTATAATCTCAATGATAT
This sequence comes from Vicia faba, assembly GCA_948472305.1. Classification (NCBI taxonomy): domain Eukaryota; kingdom Viridiplantae; phylum Streptophyta; class Magnoliopsida; order Fabales; family Fabaceae; genus Vicia; species Vicia faba. The sequence goes on along the minus strand of OX451736.1, from coordinate 870,445,123 downwards.
ACTACGTTGAATACTAGTCAGTTCCTAGATCTTGATGTCTTCCTCCATCAAAGCGTGGACGAGTTCTACAATCTCAACGGTATACTACGTTGAAGACCAGACAGTTCCTAGATCTTGATGAAGATGTTTCCCTATGTCAAAGTGTGGACGAGTGCTATAATCTCAACGGTATACTACGTTGAACACTAGTCAGTTCCTAGATCTTGATGTTTTCCTCTGTCAAAGTGTGGAAGAGTTCTACAATCTCAATGGTATACTACGTTGAAGACCAGACAGTTCCTAGATCTTGATGAAGATGTTTTCCTTGGTCAAAGTGTGGACGAGTTCTACAATCTCAACGGTATACTACGTTGAAGACTAGACAGTTCCTAGATCTTGATGAATATGTTTTCCTCCGTCAAAGTGTGGACGAGTTCTACAATCTCAATGGTATACTACGTTGAAGACCGGACATTTCCCAAATATCAATAAAGGTTAGACTTCCCCAGCGGAATCTTCTACAACAATAGGTATGCAAGTTCTCGCTAAGGAATCTCTTATGCGATCGACACTTCTGCATATGGCATCTGTAAGCCCATCCTCCCGCCAACAACCCCCAAATGGCATCTGTAAGCCCATTCCTGACATCACAAGGCTGATGCCACTTCATGCGAGTGCAAATTTCTGGGTACTCTAGTGTTCAATCATCTTCCACCTTCGGATCACGAAAGGCGCGAAAGCCAATCTACATCCTCAGGTTTAAGAATATTGAACAGAGGCAGTTGTTGTACCCCAAAATTTTCCCTCTCATATTTCTCCCAACATTGCAAGAAAAATCTCCAAGTGGCTCAAGATTGCTCAAGAGTTGGACAGTCAAGTCATCTCCTAAGGCAGTCAACTTAAAATTAGGGTTTTGTGTTGCATCAAGATCCTTGAGTCCAAATGACCTCAAGTTCTCCCCAATTTCCTAATATGTTCTCAAGGTCATCCATGTCAAATTTCAAGCCTTGCAGAGGAAGTTTGCTCAGTCAATTGCTCAAGGGTCCAAAAATCGACTATGCGAGGGCAAAAGTCAACTGTGAACCACAAAAGACAAACCTCAAGATTTTTTGTCAACATTCTCATTTTGAAGGATATTTCATCATTTGATCAAGGTTTCATCATGATTCCTCTAGAATTGCTCAAGATTCATCAAGGCTCAAAAGTTGCTAAATTAGGGTTTTGTAGGAAAAGTCAACTCCACTTTGACCAAGCATAACTTTCTCATACTTTATGAGAAATGACCCATCCAAAGCTCATTTTGAAGAGGATTCAATTTCCTACAATATATCTTCATACCCCAATATCATAAAATGCACTCCAAAGAAGTTAGAAATTTGGACATTATAGGTCATTTTTGAAAGTCAACAAAAACACCTTTTTTTCCAAAGCTTACAACTTGAGCATGGAATATCAAAATGCGATCTGACCAAAAGGTTTGGTTAGAGGACATCTCAAGTTTTCTAAAAAGTCCAAGAACACTTCCAAAAGTGCAAAATTGAAGAAGTTATGCATTGTTGAAGTTGGGCATTTTTGCAAAATTGCCAAAAGTCAACTATCCCCAAAACTTCAAATTTTGTCAAATGGGCCCATTCTTTTCCACTTGATTTGAACTTGCCACATTGCACACGTGTCCTATCTTCTTCCTTGTGTCCATTTATCAATTTTATTATTTTATTTGATTTTTTATTGAATTATTTCATTTTTAATCAAATTAAATCAAATAAAATCCAAATATTGATTACTTGATCTCTTTTTGGCTATTTCTGGATTGAATCATCATCATCAAGGGTATCAAACTCGTATCAAGCATTCCATGTGCAAAAAGATTGAGTTTTGACAATTTTGGAAGGTTTAGTAATGGTGAATCAAATCAAATCTCATGGCATTGATGTGGAAAGATTCAAAGCACAATTGTTAACCTAATGCATTCTATCATACATAAGGAGGCTAGAGGGCACGAAAACAAGTCTAGAGGCTACAAGAACAAACCAAATAAAACTTGAAAAAAGTGTGAAAAAGCTTGAGTTCGAATTCACACTGAGAGGCAAATTCAGAAGCCAAGAACGATCTCAATCAATTCCTGGGTGATCACATAACCCTCCTGGATCCCAAGCAAGCTCTCAAACACGCTCAAACTCACTGTAAGTGTCACAGAAAACTGCTCTGCATTTGAATTCGCAAATCTTTATTTCTGCATCTTTTGTACAAACTATTTGCATATTCATGATCCTCATCAAGTTTCTAAGCTTTTTACATTATCCAATTTTGTTTATGTGACTCATACTGTGAGGTATCATATCTAGGGTTCGTGGTTTGTTTTTGGGCATTTCTTTTTCAGGGAAAATTGGCTGATGAGAAGGGCATGGTTGTGACCGGGACGATGAGGCGAGCACAACCATGCCCTTAGATTTCGTTTCCATGGCTCACAGTGGATTATAGGGATGCATGACCTTTAGTGATAGGCGGTGTCCGTGGCTATAGGTGTTGTAGAGTTTTACCAATGGACGTGAGGAAGAAGATGGAGACGTGTCGCCTATCCAGTGGTTGAAAACACGTGCGCTTTGTTTTACTTTTTCTGGCATATGATTGTTTTTTCTTTCATTATTATTATTATTATTATGTATATCAATAACAACTAAAACACAATGGCCTGGTGGCAAGTGAACATTGGCACATCCCACAGGACCTGGGTTCGAATCCCAGGTCCCCCCAATTTGCATTTGTTATTTTTCTTCAGGTTATCACATGTAGATCCAAGCGCATAGCCCATCATACTCCCTCACTCAATCAATTGCCAGATGGCCCAAGGCCAGATCTGGTGATCCAGGATGAGAGTCTACCATGGGACCAAGTCAAAAGGCGCATAGGGAATCCAGAAAGTCAATACAGGGCCAGCTCGTTTGGGCCACAAAATTGCTGATCAAACCCCCAAAACAGGCCCAAACCCTCTCTTCTCTATATTTTATTTTATTCTTGTTTTATTTAATTTAATTATTTTCATTATTTTCTAACCAATCAATTTTTTTCCTTTAATAAAATTAAAACCAAAAATATTTTTTCTTCATAAAATCAAATTTTTATTTTTATTAACAAATATTAATTTAATTAATTTAGGCCATTAATTAGGAATAACTTTAATATATTTTTTCAATAATTAAAATTAACTTAGACATAATTAGGTTTTATTAACATTGATCCATTTTATTTTTCTTTCTTAAAATATCAAAAACCCAAAAATATTTATTTTTATTAATTAATTTATTTATCAATTTAATAATTAACTTAGATTAATTTCTTTCTTAATTAAAAAATAACCAAAAAAAAATCTTTTCTTTAAATAACAAAGGGTCAAAACCCTAGAACTCGCACTCAATTTCATTCTCTGCACGCGATCCATTTTATTCAATATTGTATTTGTTCCCGGAATGTAATAGATAATTAGGACTATTTTTATCGCTTTATTTATTTTCCGCATTTAAATTTCAAAGGGTTGCTTTTGGCGATGTAAATACCCGACGCCTTATAATTTAATTTCCGCAATTTATTTTCCGCAAAAATATAACTGTTAGATGTTCGATAATAGGAATGCATGACAAGAATGAATGTTTAACCTAAAATCAACATAGATAACCATTGACATGTACAAAGATAAAATTAACTGAAAACGACACACTCGCACATGCGCACTCTTAGGGTACACCCCATTTGGTTGCCTTCGTACACGGTCATTGAGTATAGGTCACTTTAGAGGTCGTCCTCTTTTCTAAAGATCATAGTCGCCTCGAAACGGTTGCTTTGGATATGATTGCCTCAAAACAAATGATCTAAGACATTAGGGTTACCGCTAAGGCGTCCTAACATTCCTTTAGTGACCGTAAGTCCCTAATTCGAATTGACTCTTAAACTCCAACGACGGTACTACCTACTCATAAATAGTAGGATAGCATTTTATAAAGGAAGATAGCATAGAACGATTCCTTTTTCGAGTAGGTAGATGGTTCTTAAGTACTTGCTCTTTCAAAAAAACAAAATTTGTTTCACACTTACACTTTTCGAACAAAGTTTTCAAAAACACTTCATATACTCTTGAGGACAGAAGCAAGAGTTAAATCGAAGTTTTCAAACAAAAAACTTTTTCAAACCCACAAGCACAAAGAAAGCAATTTTGAAAACAATATGAGCAAGTACCTAAGAGCCCGTGGATAACCACGGATAGAAAGGGTGCTAACACCTTCCCTTTCTATAATCTACCCCCTGAACCCGAGAAATATCTCGAAAAAGGAATTTTTCTGTGCTTTTTTCCTTTCCTTGTTGGATAAAATAAAATTCGGTGGCGACTCTTGCTTACCGCGACATTTTGCGAACACAAATGCAAAATGCAAACCAGCATTCCAAAAAACAGTCAGTTCTTCCCATCGTATCACAGAAGCGTCTTTCCATTTGAAGTGATTTTGTTTATTGAGAGAGTTTTCATTTACTGAATATTCGTCATGTGAATTTCTCTGTTGATAAACAAATAGCCATATGCAAATATCAATATTCACATAATGCGAAGTTTATGCTTGCCTTGAAAGTTTTGGAAATGTATTTTAGAAAGTAAAGAAATTTTGTTTGAAAAATTCAACTCGGGATTTAGAGTAAAGCCTTAAAGGAGTCAGGATACCTTTTGTAACAGTATGTTTTCGAACTAACCCATGCTTCAATTAGGACTTTTGAGGGGTTGTAGCGTGGCTTGGTTCACCGTTTAAGAAACAAGGGATAAAGGCTTAAAGTATATTTGTATCCGCCCATTCTTCGTGATGTTCTTCGGTCCTAAACTCAGATAATTGTACGTTTGAACTCCAAATGAGTCTGACATGACGTGTGGTGATGGTTCCAACAAATTAAGTTTGTCGGAAGACAGTCATTTTTGCAACATATTATTATTATATTTTTTTTGGTCATGTTGTTGGGGATTTGTCGTGACCTCTTTCTTTTGATTTGTTAACCTTGATTTTTGCCCGACTGTTCTTGTTTTGAGATTACAGTCAGCGGGATGCCCCAGTTTTTCTTAAGTCTCCTTTGTAGGTTTTGACTTAGTGGGCTTTTCTCTTGAGAGCTAATGACTGCCTATTTGGTAGGGAACCATCACTGTCTTTTGACTCTAAAGGAACGTTTTTGATGCCATTCGTTGTATTACGAGATGAGAGTTTGTGATTTGAACGCGCATTTGAATTAACTGAGAGACTACCCTGCCCCGGGTTTTGATTAAAGGTTTTAAATTGTGTAAAAAGGTAACTTCTACTTCTTTGGCTCAAAGGGGTTGACTAGGGATTATCCTCCTTATAACTCCAGTGTTTAGGATTTAAAAGAATGCATGTACATCGTCAGCAAGGTTTGTTCAAAAACATACTGTATGAGATTACGACATTTGTTTTCGTCATCGTCCCTCTAAAGGCTTGCAATTTTTGAAACAAGAGTTGAATATCATAAAGGGAGTAAAAAGCATAGTTTAAGATATAATGAAGAATGAATGGATTGATTCAAGACAAACATATTTAATGCATTAATGAGAATAACCAAAGTCTGACATAAAGATAAGTGTTTAAGCAAATAAAGAAATTACAACTGAAAATTCGAATAAACAGAAAAAATCCTCGCCCAGACCGTCACTTCACATGGATACTCTTGAGGGGTGATAGAAGAGCTCCATTTGATCATCTTGTGTAAATTCCAACACACTTTCATCGATTAGGTCTTGAATTTGGTTCTTTAGAGCCCAATAATTGTTGGTATCATGCCCAGGACTATCAGAATGGTATGCACACCTCTCATTGGAACGGTAATTAGGAGCAGTAGTATTAAGATTCTAGGGGGAAGCTTTTAATGTAATTAACTCCGCCTTCAACATGTGTGGTAGTACCTGAGCTACTGACATGCCGATCCTAGTGAATTGTCTCTTAGCTGCGACCTCTTTACGCTGATTCCCCTGTTGTTGTTGGCGAGGTTGTTGTCGGGACCGTGAGGTAGTAGAAAACTGGGAAGGTCTTATGGCTTCTTGTCTCATGGGAGGCTGAGCAATGGCTTGATTTCTAATCCTGGTTGTTTCCCCCATACGGTTGCAACCGTCTTGACGAAGTTGGTTGACAAGAACTTTCAACTCTTCTTGTCCTTGAGCCAGATTTTGGATAAGAGCCATCTGGCCCACCAACTGTCCCATCATTTGGACCCTCATTATGGCTATTTCAGTTCGTAGCAGCTCCAACTGATCATCTTTGTTTCCCTCAAGATTCCCCATGATCATGCCCCTAGTGAGGAGATATTTCACTTCTTCTTGCCCCTTGGATAGGTTCAAGAACATCTCTTGAAGTTGAGTGTTTTGAGCCTGGATGTCCTTGATAGTCTTCTCTAGAGCCATCTCTACTGAAAGAAACAGTAGGAAGATAAGGAGACCTGAATGGGAGAAACTTATCATGATATGATGCATGATATGTGGATGCATGTTTTCAAGGATCTCGTGGGGTAAACACAAGAAAATTTTAGAGGTTGAACTTCGATCAACATCTTTGATTGGAGAACTTTGTATCGGTGGATGTCTTTCCACGAGAATCAAGCTCCCCATGTTAAGTGGGTCATAGCCCTTGACTCAAGTTGTTGTACTTGATCTGTGACAGCGTTTGTTTAGAGGAAAATGAATCCTCTTGCCCTTTGGTAGACGTCTAGTTCAACGTGACCCTGCATCAAAGACCCTCGAGATCCTTGAAATGGTTATTGAAAATGCTATGGTATGATGTTATGATGTTATGTACAGATATGCGAGGTAAGCATATTTACATACAAATAATCATATTCACACAAAGCAAACAAATCCTTAGTTTTAGGCTTGGATGGATTTTGTAGGTAAGTACCCTCTTGAAGTTTAGTTGGCTCAACCTGTCCTAGTTAATAATGATCGGGTTCTAAAGGATCTCAATATCACCGAACTTTCTTTTAGGCATTGTCTCAGCAAAACAATCTTTTCTGGCGGCCGAGATATCCCAAAAGTCCAGCCTCAATGAGTGTAGTATCGAGTATCAACCAATTTTCAGCTTTACACCAAAACCGACTACCTCACTACGTCCTAATGGCCAAGTTTGTTCAATTAGGGTTCTAAGGTTAATTAGTGCTTCATGACGCCACTCAACGGCCCCGTATTCTCCTCGATTCACCACAAGGGATACCGGTACCCACAAATGCGTCACACTAACATAGCCATTGTCTCAACCATATCGGTCTACGCCGTACAGTCTCCACAATCTATTACTATTTACCTAAAAAGGTGCCCTAAATCCGGGTAGAGGATCAAAGTAAACACAATACAAATAACTAAATATAAAACACACAAATCAAATAATGAAAGCGAGTAAAGGTGATCTAACCCTAAGGTAACCCCACTTTTTTATATTCCCCAACAGAGTCGCCAGTTCTGTGATACGGTGGGAGAACTGACTTGATGTTTTGCGTTTCGATCGCATTTGTGCGGATAGCAAGAGTCACCACCAACTTTTTCTTTTATCCAAAAGGAAAGGTAAAAAAGCACAGGAAAGACCTTTCGAGATTATTTCTCGGGTTCGGGGGGTAGATTATGAAAAGGGAAGGTATTAGCACCCTTTTCATCCATGGTTTTCCATGGGCTCTTAGTTACTAGTTTAGATCACTTGCTTTCATTTGACAGTGTGCTTGTGGTGTGGGCTTTGAAAGTATTTTGAAAAATCTCTTTTTAATGGTTCTCGTTTCTATAAGAACGCGTACAAAGTTTTGTTTCGAAAAGTGGTTCAAAGATGTGTTTGTGAATCGTGTTTCGGAAAGTGTTTTGAAAAGATGTTTTGCAATGGTTCTCGTCTCTATAAGAATGTATACAAAACGTTTTGTCTTTTGAAAAATGTTTTGAAATGAAAGTATAGGTGTAAAAAGTTTTTATCATGAACAAGCGAGTAACTAGGAGCGAATCTATCTACTCGAAAGGTCTTAAATTGTTCTTTTCTTCCTCCTTTTAATGGTGCTATCTTACCATTGATTTGGTAAGAAGCCCCATCGTTGGATGTGAAGGGACAGGCGCAGGTCAATTTTACAATCATCGAAAGCAACTTATGAGACGCTTTAGCAATTTTTGTAAGGGACGAGATCGTTTTAATCGAAGGCAACATCGAGGGTCATCGAGGGACTACGATCTTTTTATCGAAGGGTCATTGCTAAGGCGTCCCATATTCGAGGGGCATGACTGTATTTCCGATGCAACGAGCAAAGTTACCCTAGAGGTGCGTGTGTGAAAAAGTGTGTTGGTTTCAAGTTATTTTATTCTTTGATTAGGTTATCTAGCGATTGATTTTTGAATCTTGCCATACACGCCTAATTACTATACAGTATAAGGAAAACCATAAATTGCGGGAATTGAAATTCTACGCTATTACAAAGTATTCGGGAATGGGGGTACAATTTTTACAAATAGGGATGAATCAAATGCGATAGCAAGATCCAAATAAAAAGCAATACAACCAAATCGAATTTTGTGCGGTTAATAAAAGCTATAATAATCTATGGAATAAAATCAACAAAATATGGAAATGAAATTTTAAGTATTTACTTGAAGGGAAGAAAGTAAAACCTATTCTAAAAAATGAAATAATTGACTAAAAGAAATTAAAATCGTATGCATTATCTTTTTGTGTTTTTAATTATGTAAGTAACAAAAAATTAAAGAAGGATAAAACTAAATTCTATTATTATTTTTTTGGTGTTTTATTATATGTAAATTAAATCTAAAACAAAGTTTATGAAAGAAAGAAAAAGAAATTGATAAAAGTTATTCACAAAGTCTAAATCAAATTAATTATAAAAAAAGTATATTTTAAGTTTAATAGTATTTTGTATAACAGGAAAAAAATATATAAAAAGGAAATAAACTAATAGTTAAATGGGCTAGAAATCAGTATAGTATGGGTGCATGGTTCATAAAATCTGATTGGGCTTATGGATGATTTGGGGCGGAGGCCCAAAGAAAATGATAGTTTATTTGCTGTAACAAAAAAAAAACAAACCAAATGGGGGTGAGGCCAGCAAAACGTAATGGGCTTAAGGGGAAAAGGTAAAGGAATATCAAACCCAAACCCAGGTTTCTAAACCAAACTTAACCACAGATTAAAGGAAAAACACAAAAATTAGGGTTCTGAAATGTTCCTCACGCGGCGCTGTTGTTCATCTTTGTTCATCTCTCAATCACTTATGTTTCTCTCTCGCGAATTTCATGCTCATTCGGTTTTAAATGACAAAATCGGTTTCGGTTTGATTATAGAGGAAGAGATTAAAAGGGGAAAAAGTGTTTACCGACAGATAAGAGAACTTCTCTTGAAAACTCAGGTAATGCTCTATCTTGTCTTCGTTTTTCTCCGTCTCTGCTCTTAGGAAATTGATTGGGTTGTGTTGATGTTCTGTTTCTATATTTTTTAGATTTGGCTCGTTCTGTTTGTTTTGGTGATAGTGATGCTGGTTATTTTGGATTGATGCTTTGTTACTGGTTTTTTTGGATTGACGCTTGGTTACTGTGTTTGAGTTTTATGCTGGTTTTCTGGATTTTGAGTTTGAGGCTTGTTGATAGGTTTTTCGAGTTTGAGGCTTGTCAACTGTGTTTGGGATTTTGAAGCTTGTTATAGGTTTTTGGTTTGATCATGGTTATTGTGTTTGAGTTTTATGCTGGTTTTCTGGATTTTGAGTTTGAGGCTTGTTGATAGGTTTTTCGAGTTTAAGGCTTGTCAACTGTGTTTGGGATTTTGAAGCTTGTTATAGGTTTTTTGGTTTAATGATGGTTACTGGTTCTTATTGTGAATAATTGCTCTCTTTTGCTGGCTTTTTGTTCTTCTAGTTTTCTGGATTTTTTGGATATCTCTCACTTCTCCCAAACGCTTCTGTTATAACCATCAGAAAATGGTGGGAAACCAAAATGTATTTGAATATTTTGGTATGCTGTTCTAATGGCCCTTTTGTTGCAGTTTTGTTTTTTTTTTTCATTTTTTATGCAAATCGTGACAGATTGTGGGCAGGGCAGCAAGGCTGTTTGGACTGTTTTTATATTTTACAGCAGCTCTTCTTTTGTAGCAGAGCTTTTGCAGGATGTATTTTGGGAAATTCTAATAGCCTAGGTGACTTCTTTCCTCTCTTATCTCTCAATGACAATAAAAAAGCAATTTGCTCTTTTGCCTTTTTTACTAATCTGAAAGGTTTGCAGTTTGGAAAATGATGATATCTCATTTCTTGAGCAAGTTTTGTTTGATTTAGCATCTAGCTATTTGTCATACTTGCCACACTGCTGCCTCGTTTTAGCTTTTGTTTGTGCGGTTGGTTTGGACTGTTGTAATGCTGCTGTTTGTTTGTCCAGTTTGTGATGTTGTTTGTTGTTTGGTTCAGTTTGTGATGTTGTTTGTTGTTTATCCAGTTTGTAATGCTGCTATTGTTTGGTTCAGTTTGTGATGTTGTTTGTTGTTTGGTTCAGTTTGTGATGTTGTTTTTTGTTTATCCAGTTTGTAATGTTGTTGTTGTTTGGTTCAGTTTGTGATGCTGTTTGTTGTGACTGTTGTGGCATTTTGTTATTGTAGCATGCTCGCGAATTTCTCTTCTTCTTTCTTTTTGTGAACCAAGAAGGGTAACCTTCTTGTGATTTGCAATTAGGGGAAATATATTGTGATGAATTAAATAGTATTCTGATTCCACATTGCAAACCTTAATGATGAATACCTTTTGGAAAATTTCTTGTTCATGCCCATATAATTTTGTACTAATCATGTTTTCTTTCTCTTGTTTTCATGTGAACAAAATTGGAGATGACAAAGCAAAGAACGTAAGAAATTTGTGGCAAGCATGGAAGTCTTGGAGATAAGCAAAGGAATCTGATACGACTTCAATCTTCAAACAACTTAGACATAAATTAATTCTCCTATGCCAAATATTCATTTGGATTTTCTTTGTAACTTAGAAAGATCATTCTTGTATTTTGATGTATTGTATCCAATAGTTGTAACAATTTATCTTTTAAATACAATAAGTTGTAAAACATAAAGTATTAAAAGAAATAAATTGTTTTTTGGTAACAATCTTGGACAGTGTGTGTGAAATTGGAGAAAATCTTGAGTTGTAGCATGAAGTATTTTGGTGTCATTTTATAACTTGAAATCCTTTATCAACAACAACTTGTAATTTCTCTTCGCATCCTAATTGATTTTTTTTTTTAAATTCCCAATCAGGATATTTGAAATAAAATGCTCCAGTCTGGTAACTTAAATTCCAAATAATCCCAATAACTTTGTAACTACATTTCAAACAAACACGCACTGTGTACTCCATTTCCTAACCAAACAAATGTTTTAAGGACATAAATCATCTGGTCAACCTGGATCCCAAAATCATGATTGTCCTAAATGATAGTCTTAACCTCCATCTCTTGTCCCAAACAAATCATGCTCTGAGAACAAACATTATCCTTTCAGTAAACTGTGTTTTAAGAAAATTCAAAATCAATCAAATGTCTTGCAATGATTTGATAATTTTAAAGTTTTCCGAACTTAAATTTCTTCCGATTCTTTGAAAATAAACCTGTGAGCGACATCACGTGTGACCATGAACAGACATAATCGTCTCAAAATTTGTAGCTTGAAGAAATCATAAATACAACCTTGAGGAAGCATGAAGACCTATGAAGGCTAATTGGATCTTTGAAAACTCATTTTCTTTTTGAAAATTGCAAAAAACCCTAATTGCTGCTTTATTGCCCCAGAAGAGAATCTGTCTGGTCGATTTCTGAGCCAACTTGAATATCCGAGAAACTCTAGGATTGTGTCTTCTATGAAAAATGGGAGGGCAAATTTTGGGGTACAACAATGTCGTCCATGTATACCTCGAGCGTACCCCCGATTTGGTTACAGAAGACTTTGTTCATCATCCACTGATACGCTGCTCCTGCGTTTTTCAGACCGAATGGAATTACGTTGTAGTAATAGTTGCCCGAGCTAGTCATGAAAGCGGTGAAGTGTTTATCTCCTATTGCCATCGAGATTTGGTTGTAGCCCGAATAGGCATCCATAAATGATAGAATTTTATTGCTGGCCGAGTTGTCGACTAGCATATCAATATTAGGTAATGGGAGCGCATCTTCGGGGCATGTCCGGTTAAGATCGTTGTAGTCAACGCACATTCGCCATTTCGCATTATTTTTCTTAACAAGTACAACATTTGACAGCCAGGTTAAATACCGGGCTTCAGAAATAAAATTTCCCTCTATGAGGTCATTTACAACTTTTTCAGCAGCCTCCGCTTTCTCCGGAGACTGCCTACGTATACGTTGTACTACTGCCCTAGCGGCTGGATCAATGGTGAGTTGATGACAGGCGACCTCAGGGTCGAGACCGGGTATCTCCGCAACCCTCCATGCAAACAGATCCGCATTTTCTCTCAAGCAAGCCTTGATCTGCTTTCTTGCTAAGTCGGGGAGTCCGGTGCCAATCTTCACTCCTCTGCTTGGGTCTTCACCGAGGGGGACGAGCTTGAAGTCCCCATTCGGAATTGGTCGGAGGGGAACCTGCTCGCCGCTCGGGGGCTCATCCTGGTCGAAGCGAGTGTCCATAGAGATCGAGTCGACCTTTGGAGGGTCCCTCTGTTCTTCTACTTTGACGGGCTCTGACCACTGAGGCTCTGATCGCGCAGTTGCAACTTTCTTGGCGGGCCGTGTGCTGGTGTCGATTGTGTTGTGTCCCTTGGACGCCGCGTTGAAGCACCTTCGGGAAGTTTCCAGATCTCCTTGAATAGTGGCAACCCGGGCCCTCTTGGTGTACAACTTCATCTTTAAGTGGACGGTGGAGGGCAACGGGGTCAGCTCTGCCAGTGTCGGCCTTTCGAGAATGCAGTTGTAGAGGGACGGGCATTCGATGACGAGGAAGTGCACCTTGACCTGCCTGGTAGTGGTATCCTCGCCGAACGTGACCATAATCTCTACGTACCCCCACGTCTTGGACATCGAGCCGTTAAATCCCTACAGGTCTGACCCCACGTATGGTGAAAGGTGAGAGTCATCGAGCTGCAGGGTTCTGAACAGCTAGTTGTACATCACGTCGACGGAACTTCCCTCGTCGACGAGGATGCGATGTACGTCGAAGTTGGCCATTCTCTCTCTTATCAGCAGAGGTATGGCCGAATTTGGGGGCCCTCCGGGGAGCTCCTCGAGGTAAAAGGTGATCGACTATGATCTGCCTTTCACTCTTTTGAAGGTCACTGTTTATGGGGGAGCCGCGTCGACCAGCTCATCCAGCTTTCTCTTAGCTGAGTTTATGGTCAAATCATTAAACCCTCCACCATTGATGACCATGGCGGAGGGGAAGTTTTCCCACCTGCTGTGCGTAGACAGAGGCTCTTGCAGATGTTCGGGGATATAGAAGTCCTCGGGTCTTGTGATGGAGAATGCGGTTTGGATGGGAACCGACTCGTCAGATGGTCGGGCATCCTCTTCTACTTCCCTCGTCTCACGGGCATCCCGAAGAGGAGCGTTGTTTCACCGATATTGTGCAAGTTTTCCCCCTTTTATGAGGGTCTCAATGGCGTCCTTGAGGTGGACGCAGTCTTCGGTCAAGTGCCTGTGGCTCCGGTGATATTGGCAGTATTTGCTTCAGTCTACCCCGGGTTTGGCAGGAGCGGGGCGGGGACGCTTTACGCCACCGTCCTTGAAGTCTGTACTTGCGCACTCCACTAATATGCGCTCGCGGGAAGCCGTTAGCGGAGTGTATTCAGTGAACCTCCCTGAGGGCCCCCTTTATTCGCAGGCGTCTCGGGGTTTATCGTCCCTTCTCTTCTCTCCAGTTTGTCAAGAAAGGGCGATGTCTTGTCGTGGATTACTGCTGGATCCGCAGTTCCTAGGATCTCGGACTCTGTTGGCCGCTTCTCTCTCCTCGTAGTCCATATAGGCCTTAGCCTTCTCGAGGAGGGCATCGAACGTTCGGGGTGGTTCGATTCCTACGGCTTTTCTGAATTCGGTGCCCGGGAGAAGCCCCCTCTCGAGTAGGTACCTCTTCATATGGTCCATGCAGGGGACCTGGATGGCTTCTCGGTTGAAGCGGTCAATGAATTCTCTCAAGGTCTCATCGTGTCTCTAGATGATGGCCTCAAGTGCTGCTTCGGTCTTCGGGTGTCGTCGCGAAGCAGTGAACGAGCTGATGAACTAGTTCTTCAGGTTTCTCCAAGAGGTAATTGACCACGGGGCGAGACCTTTATACCATTCCATATCCGCTTTCCTCAGAGTCGTGGGGAACAACCGGCACTTGATTGGTCCCCCGACGTTCTGGTAGTGCAGCATGGCTTCGAACCCGTCTATATGGTCGACCGGGTCGGTGATGCCGTCGTACTCCTTTAAGTGGGGAGGCTTCTCCATGCCCGGGGGAATGGGCGCCTCCATGATAGCTTGTGACAAGGGACCGCTGGAGTCGTCCTCGTCACTCCGTTCGGGAGAGTGAGACGGAAATCCGATATAGTGGCGGTCACGGTGGCCCTGGTCGCGCGGAGCGTTCCTTGGGAGGTATGACCATTGATGGTTTCCCCCGTGCCTGTCTCAGGGGGGTCTTCGTTCTTGCTACGTGTGGCCATGGTCGCGCCTTCCTGCGTCAACGAGATGTTCCCTATACAAAGGGGGTCGTCGCCCGAGTTGTCGGGGTGACGGGCTTCGAGAGATGTCTCGATTCTATCTCTACGGGGGAGATTAGGGATGTTCATCTGCTTGTCGAGGGGGAGGAGATTGAGGTCTCCTGTGTCTTCTCGGAGGCCTTCGATCGTCCTCGAGCGCCCTCAGTCTTTCCCCCTGGGAGGAGATTAGATAGTTAGTTTGATTGATTGCCGCGAACAGTTCCCTGGTCGTGGCGTCTGTCCCGGCGGGGACGGGGACCTCGTGAAATTGGACGAGTGGATAGTTCAGGGGAGGTGGTCGACCTTCTTCAAGTCGAGGCGGCATGGATGAAGATGAAGTTGTGGCTTCGTCTCTATAGTTAGAAGGTCCAGGCATGTTGACGCCAGGGACTGTGTTATGGCCGGCGGTACCTGCGTTGTCGAGGCCGACATTATTTTCGGTGATGGTGTTGTTAACATGATGACACAGACGTTCTGGTTGTCCGGAGTCTGATCAGCCATGACAGTCAGGATTGTTTAGCTTTGGTCTCAAGTGAATAGAAGACGGGGAAGCTTAGATTCCCACGCGGAATGAGCAAGCAAGTATGAGTTTGAGATGTGTGAATGAATATCTGACCCTCTTGTGAGAGAGGATATTTATAGCCCCGAGCGTTGGGCCAAGGTCCCCACTATTAGGCCACGCGGAGGCCCATTAACGGAACTGTCATGATTTACATGTGTATGGAGTCCAGCAAGTGGACTCCCCCCTAGTCAACTGCTCCGCGAGAATAGGGTTGGTCCCCAGTTTTTCGGAGGACAGTTTGAAATGTCTGTCAAGAGGTCGTGGACCACATCTCCCAACGGTCCCTAACTTTGGCTGTCTTTGAACTTCTCGCTCGTAGGACAAATATAGGCCCAATTCAGATTATATATATATATATATATATATATATATATATATATATATATATATATATATATATATATATATATATATATATATATATATATATATATATATATATATATATATATATATATATATATATATATATATATATATATATATATATATATATATATATATATATATATATATATATATATATATATATATATATATATATATATATATATATATATATATATATATATATATATATATATATATATATATATATATATATATATATATATATATATATATATATATATATATATATATATATATATATATATATATATATATGTGTGTGAAGTTGATATACAGGGTATACTATATAATAAATTTTGTCCAATTACACACTCATTTTTATAATAGTCTGTCCTTCATAATAGAAGCTGCTCAAACATATAATTAGTCAAGTAGTAGTAATTAATACTATTAAATAATATAAATAGTATCATCACAACTATAAACTTAAAAAAATTTACTTATTAAATAAAAATACCTAAATTGTTTTTCTTTTTTCTGCTAAATTTAGTTGTGAAATGATCAATTTTGGTGTGAATCTAACCGATGAAAAAATTGATGAAATGATTATGAGAGGATGATGTTGATGGTGATGGTCAAATTAATTATGATGAATTTGTTTAGGTTATAATGACCAAGTGAAATTACCAAGCTCATATATAATACTACTACACCTTATAATATGTAAAACCTTTCTTCAATTCTCTTTCAGTTATTCAATATCATGATTGGAGTGTATTTGAATATACATAATACTACTACACCATATATATGGTAATTAATTAAGGTTACAATGCAAGATCATCCATAAAATGATCACCTGATGAGTAATAGGTAAGATTAGAGTAGATATTTTATTTTCTTTTCATTTAGCACTAATAACCAAAAAGAAGAGTGGCACTATAATTAGTTAAGTAGTAGTAGTTAATACTAGCTAGTTGAAGTAGCAACAAAAATCAATGATAAAGAGTTTATGCTGCTGGAGCATAATCATAACCACCATCGTCGTCATCGTCTCCTTCATCACAAACTACAGGAGGATAGCCATACCAAACATCATCATTTCCATTTTCAATAAGCTTCTTGCACCATGGAGCAACATCTCGGGAAATATATGCCATTTTTTTACAAGTATAGGACAGCAAACAAGAAGAGCAAGATCTAGTGTACTAAGTTAATATAAGCTTTTGATTAGTGTGTGATTGTTGATTTGTCATGAGACTCGATAATATATGCTGTAATATATAAAGGAAAAGGGGAAGTGTGAGACTTGTTACTAGAACAAGAAAAGCACGAGAGAAGTGTGGATTTATGGTTGGAATGTGAGTTTGAGATGTGTTGTGTTATACTGTTTGGCCACATAGGAATTCCAATTCACACAACTCAGCAGAACAAATTGATGGTGTTGGAGGGAATCCATGAGTGCAAGGTTGTCGTCATTTTAACTATTTACAACACTAACATTTAGGGGTGCATATCGGCAAGATGAGGAATCCCCTTGTTGCCAGCTAGTTATATGGTTAGAACTCTTTGAAGTATTGATAAGGGACAAACTATTTGAAGTATTTATTGTTATTTGGCTCATCAGTCATCAAATTGGTTTGATTAAAAAGATTAAATATCATCTTGTTAAATCTATATTATATCTATTCATATTTAATTAATTTGTACATAGTAGACTTGATTTTTTAATCGTTATTTTTTATTTTTATATATCCTTTAATGTTTTAGTGTACGAGTGGATAAGAGAAAAATATGTATGTGTAAAATTTACTGTGGATTTCCGTTTGTTAGGACTTTGAAGTTTTACAATAAGATATACAATTATTAAAAGCTATCTCAAGTAAAGTGGTCAAGAATGAGAAAAACGTGTTTGGACAATCAACATGTTTTCATGTTATAAACATTTGATATTTTTAGCTCTTTAGTACCAGAAGCATTGAATCTTTTATAAAGAGTTTAAAAGCTTATGCATAGCAATATTGTGTCTTCTAGGACGGCAAACTTAATTTTTAAGAGGATTGGTGTATCAACATAAAAAAAAGGTAGTGATGCAACTTGTTTCCTGTTTCCCTTGCATTTAAGTGTAATGATATACCTTTTAAATTATCTAGATTTCACGAAATGGTTCATTAACCCTTAGTTTAGTATTTGTTCGATAGAAAAAAAGTAAATACAAATTGTCATGCCTTGGCCAAAAAGCCTAATAATGAAAAGTCTCATATCTGGTCAAGGCCTTGAAAATCTTATTAGAATCAGCTTTTAAAGTGAGAATTGTCACTCTGTATAAATTCTTTTGAGGCTCTATCTCAAATCAGTGTTGGATTTTGGATTTTTCTAATACCCCCTCACGCCTAACACTCTGTCGGGTTTGGTGCATGAATATAAACGGTAGACGGTCCATGATCAGATCGATAGGCTCTGATACCATACTAGAGTTTGATCTAGTGTATCCTTACCAAACTGGCTTTTAAGATGAGGGATATCACTCTATATAAACTCTTTCAAAGGCTCTATCTCCAACCAATGCGAGATTTGAGATTTTTCTAATACATCTCAACGAAATATCTTATATAAGGTACCCCACGTGAAGGTAAATATATGATTCAAATTTATTCTCACCTTTATATGATTCTTAATTCTCTTACTAACTTAGATGTTTAAGTACTAACTATGTAGGTCATCCCCTTCTCCGCCGCACCTTGTTGGAAGTGATGTAGCGGCAAGCAACAAAAGTTTGACAAATATTTATCCGGAAATTTATTGTGTCCACAAAGATTGGTTATTGAATTGTCGTTCGACAAATCTCTCGTTAATGAGTTTAGGGATAAATGGATTTGTAAAGAAAATGTTATCAACAGAAAATAAATGTAAACAAAAGTAAAAACTAAGGAAGAACTTATCAAGCCTGCATATACTCCACTCATCACAGACTTAAATCTACCGACCTATTACATTCAACCTAACAATATTCATCAATGTCACTACGTATCACTCACAACCTAAGTCATTTCTAACCCAAATCGAGAGACTGACTGTATCACCAAGGAAATGATCTCTTTAACTCCTCAACAACACATAAGACAACTATTTAATCACGCTGACGATCTCTCAGTACAACACAACCACATAGAGGCATTAAGCTCGAATATCCAAGTAGATGTCAGCTCTAAATCTATCTCTAGAGTTCAGAAACTAACAGATAATCACCCTAGATAAGTATCTAAGCAGTATATGTCTATAACAACTCAAATTGCTAGCACCGAGCAAAAATCTAAGAAAATAATCGATAAATATTTATAAGCAAGTTTAATATAACGCCATGGGCGACAAATATACATGAGTACAAAGTAAATACATATACAAACTCAACACATAAAGAATACACAAAGAGGAAGAGAAATGAACCACAAATCTCACGGTTTGTCAGTGCCGATTGATGAGCAATCCACCCCGGATCATCTGTATGCAAGCTTCAATGTTCTTTTCTAAGCTAATCCTATCCAAAAATGAAGGTTGATGGAGTTGGGATAAAAATACCCAAAATCATACCCAAAAAATGTGTTTTTACACCTAAATACACATTTCAGACTGTCCAGCATCGCCCGACGACCAAAAAGCGTCACCCGGCAACAAAAACAACGTTTTTCCCACACTACAGCTCGCCTAGCATCGTCCGGCGACGGATGACAGAAGGTTGAAAAATCAGCACAGTATTCTGCAATGTTTCGGCCATAACTTTTGAACTGTAACACCGATTCGTGCCCAGTTCGAAGCGTTAGAAAGCTTATTCAATGATATTTCTAAAAATGACAAAATATAAACCAAAATTATGATTTCTTATTCTTTGATTTTGAGCCTTATTCGTTGACGAGTTGCTCAAAATCGCATGTTTGAAGCTGTGTCTTCGACACTTTATTGCTCATGCTCCAAATATGCATCAATACCTACAAAATGAATGGAAAATATCAAACGGTACCCTATGTATTTATACAAAAGTAGGGTTTATTCAATGATATTAATAACAAAAAGTTGATAAGTGCAACAAAAAGTATATAAAAAAATAACTACAATTTGCACTTATCAAACTATCTCCAACTTCAACTATTGTTTGTTCTCAAACAAAGTCAAATAACATATAGAACAAATAATGATAAATCAAAGAATCACGAATCAACAGGTTTTGAACATGGAAAATAAATGCAGTGGTTCAAATGAAGATAACATACTTACCACTAAACTACGACGATAACATAAACATGAAACAAATGCTAAATACAAAGAATATGCTAAACATTCTAAAAAAATATTAGTTCAGAAATGAATCACATTGTTGTACCCCAAAATTTTACCTCTCATTTATCAAGAATTTTCTCACAAGATATCCTTGGGCTCAAGACTGCACTAGGGTTTGATCAGCTCAAGACACCTCCTTAAGCACTGATGACCTAAAATTAGGGTTTGAGATTGCACAAGGATATTTGAACTTCCAATGCCCCATATGACCTTCATGGATCACTATGGAACTTCAAGATTACTCATGTCAAGTTTCAAGCTTTGGATCACACTTTTGCTCAGTCAATTGAGCAGTTGATCTAAAAATCAATTGTATTGGAGAAAAAGTCAACTATGGCCAGTTTATAGTCAAACTTCATAATTTTTGATCCACAACAAAATTTTAAACTCATATGTATCATTTGATCAAGTTTGGACCATAATTCCTCAAGAAATTTGATCAAATCTTCAAAAGGGCAAAATGGTCAAAATTAGGGTTTTGACTAGGAAAGGGCAATTTCTGATTTTTGACCTAGAAAATGATCAATTGGCTTAAGGCATGATCTCAAGAGTCAAATTGCATCATTTTAACCTAATCACATGGCTCAAACATTGCTCAAGTCCAATGGATTGACAGATGAATTTTTCAGTCAATTTATCAAAAAGTCAACTGTATACTGAAAAGTCAAACTTTGACTTTTTGGTCAAATTCAAATGCGAAAGATCACAATTCATAAAAACATGTCAAAATATGAAAATTATTCATCAATAAATCCAAAATTCAAGATTTCATTTTGAAAAGTTAAAATTTCTAAACTTAGAAATTTTTCGAAGTGTTGGAAATTTCTTATTTTTTCATAACTTTGAGCAAAATTTTCACCATGATGCAAGGTGATTGAAGAGAAACTTCCAACATGAAAGTTGTAGATCTCTAAGAAATCTACAACTTTTCTTCACACAAATTCTTCCAAAAGTTCTTGGATCTCAAGTTATAATTTTAAGAACATGTGGTCATGAAACAAAACACTTAGTGAAATTTTGCCCTAATTTGGTCAGGATTTTGACCCAAGTTCATGGCACTTTTTCATATAGTTACAAGTGGAATATTCAAAAGAAATTCAAATATGGGTTGTATATCACATTTCAAACTTTCCAAAATGTCCAAGAACTCTTTGAGATCATTTTTTAGTAGGGAGAATCGAAGAGATGAAGTTAGGGTTTTATCACTTAAATTGCAAGTCATTTTGTGATGAATACAATTCAAATTCAAAGTTATTCTGCATAACCTCTAATTTTCAGGCCTCAAACTTGTTAGGCACTCCATAATTTAGTTCTTGCACATCTGTTAGAGGTCTAATTTCAAGCATTCAATGCAAGGCCATGCTTTATATTCATTTTTGGAAGAAAGTGCACATTGCCATTTTGATAAAGTGAATTTTTGCACAAAACTTGTTCTTGAGCCTTGCACTTGTTCTCTTCCCATCATACATGTCTTATAACACATGATAAATGTTTTAGACACTTACAATCACCCATCCCATGCTTGTACTACACATTGAAACTTGGTTTCCCACTTTTTCTGAAAATTAAGTAACATAGAAAAAAGCTTGAAACTTGTACTTCTGACTTGCAAAACCACTCAAACTCTTTTGTTTATACATAGACAAACTATTTGCCACAAAATACCTGCATGCTTAACCCCTAAAAACACCAAGAGCTCAGAATCACATCTAATACCTCCATTTTCACATAAATTGACCAAAAACTTGAAACTCATAACTCCCTCGTGCGTTTTCAAGCTTCTTTGTTCCTAAAGCTTCTAAACATCATTTAGAACTTATACGACACCCTGTTACAAGACTGTAACACCATTAACACCATCATCCATTTTCAAAAATAGAGCTTTGCACTTGGACTTCTCCAGAACTCCCCAGGTACTTTTAGCTTAAGCTAAGCATCCTATTAGCTTCTGGGAACTTGAGAAAGCTAACCCAATCATTGGAACCCACTGAAAGTTTCTCAAACTCCAAACCCGATACCCTCTTGCAAGGTAACTTTTCTAACTTTGGAACTTTTCATACATGCATCATCAATGATTTATTTGTGAATGAAACATGTAGATATCATTTCCCTAAAGCTAACCATGTTCATAGTTTTCATTAATTTTGTTTGAGCTTAGAGAATTTTAAGATTGAAATTTCTAAGATTTTTAGGGTTCAGATTAGGGTCAATGAAATTCATGTTTGTCTTTGATCATTAGTTTTAATGCTTTACATTTCTGAAACTGTGAAGAAATTTGCTACAAGTTGTATGTTTAAAGTTTTCATTTTTGTTGAGATTTGAACAAGTTACAGAGGTTGTGGCTAGGCATGAGGTTGAAGATGAAGTTGGCCTCAGGAACGTGTTTTCCATATGTATTTATTGTTTGATTTATATAAACGGATGTATAGCCACCCCAGTGGTCGAAGCGTGCGCCTGTAACCAAAGGGACCTGGGTTCGAGCCCCAGTGGTACCCTTTTGATTTTTTTTCACATTTTTTCATTTTCTGACTTTCCTTTTTGCAAGCGTTGGGCCTTCCTTTGGGCCTATATGTTTTTTTCTTGTTGCTGACCTCCCCTGATGGCTTCTCACACCCCTGGCCCAGTTTTATGTTTCTTTTTATTATTTTTTATTTATTTGTTTTCTTAAATATTTTTCTAATATTAAAAAATCATAAACAATATAAAAATAGTAGATTTATATTTTGACATAGTTTATTTATTTTTTCTCACAAAAAATTATTTTTATTTAATCAATACTTTATTTATTTTACTAATTATCTTTGTAAATTTAATTAAAAATATGTTTTAGTTATTTTCTTTTACACCAATTAAAATATATTATTTTAATATAAAAAAGGCCAAAAATATTTTATAACACTATAATTATTTTCAAGACAAAAATACCAAAAATACTTTTCTTAGGCTTAATTTCTTTTTAATCAATTAATAGATTTAGGGTTTTATTTAAAAAAAATTCTTAGTAAGTTTAGGTTTAATTAATTGTTTTCTTTTAATTAATTAAGTTAAAACAAATTCCCCTTTCCTAAAAAATCCAAACAAATATCCTTTTTTTTACATTCACATGCTTGTATATTTCTTCATTTTTGTACATCATTTATTTCCATTCTTGTACCAATTCAATATGGTTGTAATATATTAACTAGGTTTATTTTCTTACAATCCCCATTTATAATTTGTACACCCCCTCCCACAAGTATTGTAATAACGTAGTAAATTTTAAATTCCGTAATTTATCACTTTATATACAATTGCTAGTAATTAGGGTTTGTATGGAAAGATTAAAACCAATCAAATAGAAAACCCTAATCAAAGACAAAATCAAGCATGAAAAACAATACATTTGCACACAAGCACCCCCTAGGGTAAATCCACTTGGTTTCCTTGACAAAATGGCCATATTATGCATGTGAGGTATCTTAGCAAAAACAAAGTAAAATATAAGATCATAGTCCCTCGATGACGCCATCTAAGTTGCCTTTCCAATGATCTTAGTCCATAAAAGAGAATGCTAAGATACCTTGCAACATTGTTAATCATGGTTATACGATGACCCACGCCCGTCCCGTTTACATCCAAAGATAGAGTTACTTACCAAATCAATGGTAAGATAACAATGTCAAAGGAAAAGAAAATAAACAAGAAAGACTTTTGAGTAGGTAGAATGCTCCTAATTACTTGCTCAATTTCAAAACATCCTTGCTATTTTCAAAACAAACACCTACACTTTCAAAACCTCTTACAAACTTGAAAACATTTTCAAAAGATCAAACATCTTTGTATACATTCTTACGAACGAGAATCATTACAAAGATTTCCTAAACAATGGCCTCTTTACAAAATACTTTCAAAAACCACACAAAGCACAATTTCAAACAAATGCAAGTGATCTAGCAAGTAACTAAGAGCCCATGGAAAACCATGGATGAAAAGGGTGCTAATACCTTCCCTTTTCATAATCTACCCCCCGAACTCAAGAAATATTCAAAAAGGTCTTTCCTGTGCTTTCTCACCTTTCCTTTTGGATAAAAGAAAAGTCAGTGGCGATTCTTACTAACCGCAACATTTGAGATAAAACGCAAAACAATCAAGTCAGTTCTCCCACCGTATCACACACACCTAGAAAACCCAATCACCGGTAGATGAAAAACACACAAAAATGCGGTATTTTCACTCATCCAACAATATTGCAAACAATAGACTAAATTATGCATTCATCCAAAAATTTACATTTAAAATATAAAAGCAAGAATCTCAAGGGCTTTTCAAGGTTGTAATGTGGCTTGGTTAACAAACAAGTGATAAGTCCTAAAGCTAATCGAAACAAAAACTTGCTTAAACCTAAGGGAGTAATTACTTCCACAATGTTTCAAACAATTGAATTTTAATCAAACTTATTCTACATTCCAAATTCAAACCAACACACATCACTTATTCAACACAATATTATTGCATACTATTTTTTTGTTTTTCTTTTTCAAAGCTTTTCTATTTTTTTACTTTCTATTTCTATCAATTTTTTTTTCATTTCTTTTCTCTTTTTTTTCTTCTTCTTTTCAACCTCATAGCAATCAACCAATAAATACACTTTTCAACCTCATAGTAATCAATCAATAAATACACAATTATTTTTCACCCCAACTTGAATTCAACCATACATTAAAGTGAATACTCCATACTTTATAAGGCAAGGTAAAAATTCAAACCAAAACAATGGTTGAGGGTTCAAGAAAATAATGAATCAACATCCATGCAAAAAGGGAAACTAAACACTCATAGACAAGTATTTAGCAAATACAACATGGATAGTGACAAAAGGCTCAAAGGGGTTATAAATGATCACACACTGACAAGGTGAATTGACTTATTTGGCAAGGTAGTGGTGCTCAAAATGAAACAAAAAATTCTTTGATCATGTTCAAGCTTTCATACAATCAACAAAAAAAAAGATTAAGCATAACCAAATCCAGTTAAAATAAGAATTTAGGTCTCCAGCATATGTGAACAATGGAAAGCTACCTCACAAAAAGGGTCGGAACTACAATGATTCACAAATGAACAAGTATACAAAAGAATGAATGGCATAAAAATTGTAAAAAGTCTAAGTATCATGAATATACTAAAGTATGGAAAGCGATAAACACATACCTCTAACGTGTACAAAACTTTAACAAAATCGTTACCACGCATTCGCTAGTCGAAACGATCAAACTTGACAAACCACCTCAATATTCTACAAGTTAACGGACTAAAACTTTAGTGAAAACAACAAAAAAAGAATTAGAAACCTAATACTCCTACAAAATTTAAAAGTACAAAATTTACAATATATACAACGAACGAAACTCCTCAAGCTAAACACGAAAACTTTTCAGAAAACACAAATTGACATAACAAAACAAATAGAAATAACGATATGAAAACCGGGTGAAAATGAATTAACAAGTTAAAAAGTGAGGATTTGAAATTCAAAATATTTCCTTGTTTCAACTTTGTAAAGCATAAATCACCACACACATAAACAAATACAAACAAATATGCTTGTTTTAGGTCATAAGCTCGACACCTTTATTGTGCGAGATAGTAACCTCCTCTCATCATGCCATGGTATTGTCACACCGTGCAAACCTAAAGAAAGTGTCCTAACAATCACACAACAAACATTACAAAAATGAGACAATTCACAATAATACGTGAAAACACATATATGCACAAATATCATATACAACTTCTATACAACATATACATTAATTACAAAACTCAAAAACAAAGAAATTATCCCAATGTGAAATCAATAGAACCAATCCCCAACAACGACGCAATTTTGTTGTAGCGGAAAGCAACAAAAACTTTGGAAATATTTATCCAGGAATTTATCGTATCCACATAAATTGGTTATTGAATTGTCATTCGACAAATCTCTTGTTAATGAGTTTGAGGATAAATGGTTTTGTAAAGAGAATGTTATGAACAGAAAATAAATGTAAACAAAAGTAAAAACTAAGGAAGAACTTATCAAGCCTGCATATACTCCACTCATCACAGACTTAAATCTATCGACCAGTTACATTCAACCTAACAATATTCATCAATGTCACTACGTATCACTCACAACCTAAGTAATTTCTAACCCAAATCAAGAGACCGACTGTATCACCAAGGAAATGATCTCTCTACCTCCTCAACAACACATAAGACATCTATGTAATCACACTAACGATCTCCCAGCACAACATATCCACACAGAGGCATTAAGCTTTGATACCCAAGTAGATGTCATCTCTAAATCTATCTCTAGAGTTCAGAAACTAACAGATAATCATCCTAGATAAGAATCTAAGCAATATATGCCTATAACAACTCATATCCCTAGCACAGAGTAAAAATCCAGGACAACAATCGATAAATATTCATAAAGCAAGTTTAATGTAACGCCATGGGTGACAAATATACATGAGTTCAAAGTAAATACATATACAAACTCAACACATAAAGAATAAACAAAGAGGAAGAGAAATGAACTACAAATCTCCCAGTTTGTCAGCGTTGATTGATTAGCAATCCACCCCGCATCATTCGTATGC